>ML422036.1:0-68591 GCA_005239525.1 Nicotiana knightiana | reverse complement strand
CCTTTCTCCTTATTTCATTAGTTCCACTCAAAATCCAAACCAACCACCCCACACTTTAACTTTTACACAGTTCATAACAATCCAAGTGCTCATGAGAGGTTAAAAGGTTCAAATAGATAGTTAATTCAAACAAATGGGTAAGGCTTGTAATGTGGTTGCCAAAGAAATAGGATTACAGGCTCAAAGAGGTTAACTATGATACATAACAATTAGGCCGGTAAAATATACATAGCTGGCTCAACAAAAAAAATGCCTATATCACTTACAAGACTGAACAAAACTACTATTTCGCTTTGCAAACACACAGGGCAAGTTCTAGACATCAAATGCAATGCACAGAATAACACGCAAACCTCACACACACATGGCACATAACTCACTCAGGGTTGGATTAATCGAGACACTCTAGTCAAAGCAGTTAAGCAAATTTAAAATGATACAATTTAAGGTACGTACAAGAGTCAAAAACTGAGCCTAAGCGTCACAACCAAAGTACTCGCTATTCTCAAGGAATAACAAAGTCAAGAGATATTGCTTCAATTCAAAACACAACACAATGGCTCCTCTTCCTAAAAAAACTAACTACACCCGGTTCAAACAAAAACCCTTGGAAAAGGACCGCGGTCCAAAGAAAAACCAAGGGGGAATTATTACACTACCTAAAACAAAAATCTTTTTGGTATTTTCTTTAGACTTACTTCCCTCAAGAAAACTGTTTAGGAGATCCATCGTCAGGAAGAGTCCACATATTTCTATTTTTGTAAAAAAATAAATTATTTCATTAAACTAACTAAAATAGCATAGAAAATCACCCAGAAAATCTCCTCACCCCACACTTAAAATTATGCATTGTCCTCAATGCGCACCCATACATACAAAAGGGTAAAAAAAACTCCCTGGTAGGCCAAAGGCCAAAACACTAGCATCTCATGGGGTAATCAGACTTCTCCCAGGTCTGGTCCTTTGTGCGGGTACCTCACGTTTAGCTCAAACCATCTGGTTTGCTTTTGTATCCTTCCAGCGGCTTTGCGTTCCATGCTCCTAAAAATCAAAAAAATTGACACTACAAAAATAATACAATTAGAAAAAAAAAAATTAAAATAAAGCAGTAAAGCTGGGTTGCCTCCCAACAAGCGCTTGATTAACGCCGCGGCGCGACATGAATCACTTTCTGCCTCCACTTCGAACTTATGAATTGGACCCCCAATTTGACTTCAAGTTTTCGGTTATGCTCCAGGGGTGGTGGAACAAATCTAATTGGCCCGAGAAACCATTGTACTATTTTACACTCCTTGGCCTTTAGATGAGGTATGTAGTCCTGTCTTTTTGCCAAGAAAAATTCTACAATGTAGGCATCTTGTTCCTCATTCTTGACTCCTTAATCGGCTCGGATGACTTTATTTCCATATCATCATCCAAGAACAATGTGGAAAAATGTTTGGAGTGAGGACCAATGAGCTCAAACACATGAACTTTAGGACTTTCAACATCCTCAACATCAATCACACAAGAGTCGACTTAATTTGTATCCTCAACGTCCCTGGTTGACTCTAGTATTACTTCTTCAACATCGGCATCCTCAAATTATAGTTGGTTAGAGTGTTGGGGTTCTACTTTGGACCCCTCCATTGGCACCTCAATTTCCATCTCTGTGTACACTGCTCCTGGCTACTATCCATAATATTGGCATATTGAGCATTAAAAACTTCAATTAGTTGACTCGCTTGAGCCTCCAAGTTGTGAATAGTTGCATCTTGCCTTTGTACCCGAAGTTGTATCTCCTCATGTTGTTCCAAACGGAACTTCATCATATCCTCGATCCTTTTCAGGTCATCATCACTAGGTTCTTTGTTTCTATTAACTTCACAAGAAAAAGATGAACCATCAAGGTAAGGGGTTGGGGGGAAGATAAGAAATATAAGCACAACCATGAAAGTGACCATCTTGACCACCACACATATCACACAGATTCCACACATAAGATTTAGTTGGTGCACATAACTCGCTCTCGGGAATATTTTGATAATTTTGCCCTGGGTGGCTTCCTCCATAATATGCATAACGAGGATCAAAAGTAGAATTACATACATCCAAACTCTCATAATTCCACGATGCCATGTTTTTCAAATTAACAAATACAGCTAAAATAAATAGAATAAAAATCACATACTAAAAAAAAATCAAACTTGAAACCTAGAAATATGTACACCTACAGCTACACTTGATAATACCGTTAACTCCCTGGCAACGGCGCCAAAATTTGATCACGCTCAACTATGTCTAATAAAAGACTAAGCGGGCGTTGCAAATATAATACGGGGTATTAAGCCCAGAGTCGATCCCACAGGGAATTAACGTATCAAGCAAGTCGTCAGAATACTAAACTTTCACTTAATCAACTAGTAATCAAATCCAAAATAACTTGCATAATTAAATTACAGAGTAAGGAATAAAGGATGTAAAAATCAATGTGTTGATCTTCTGAGTAGTGTTCCACGATCTCCTCTTGTATCCAATGGCAAAAGTCCCTCAAAGTTGTGTGTTTGGGTCTATTTATATTTTTTGGGACAAACCCTAAACGTGTAGGATACTTCTAGTCAAACAGGGAAACACTTAAAGCCTTTAAAACTCGGACTGGGCCGGATCTAGGACCTGGCGTTACATGTCTAACGCCTGCCAGACGCCTGGTATGACCAGGCTTTACAGGCCTAACGCCTGGCATGACCAGACTTTACAAGTCTAAAGCCTGGCTAAAGCCTGGTATGATCAGGCTTTACATGTCTAAAGCCTGGCTAAAGCCTGGTATGACTCCTTTGATTCTTGAGCGCATTTTTGACGTTTATGCATCCATTTAGCTCGGCTTCCATATTCAATTCATCTACACATGAAATAGACTCCATTATGCTAAAACGAGGTGTATTTTTACCATTAAAGCACATAAAATGTAAGGCACATAATGCGTTAAACCATGAATTCTAGCCACACATCAGAGGCAACTTCCCAATCATCGTTGCTACTTGGAATGCTTCATTGATGACAAGACCTTCAATGAAAATTCTATTAGTAAAAGTACTAAAATTACTATTTTTAACAATATAATTAGTTTGACTTATACCTTCAGCAAGGATATCGTGAATAATCTCTTACAATTCCTGGACATGGGTAATAACAGACTTGCTATCTACCATTTTGTAGTCCAAAAACTTTGCGGGAACGAACTTCTTCAACCCGACATCTTAAGTTTTGTATTTCTTTTCAAGCGCAAACCAAAGTTCTTCTGACGTCTCCACGCTACTGTAGACGTTATAAAGATCATCCTCCAGTCCGCTAAGAATATAATTCTTGCACAGAAAATCAGAATGCTTCCACGCCTCAATCAAGAGAAAGTGTTCAGTCTCTGGAGCAGCACAGGAACATCTTCCTTGATGAACTTCTGCAGACTTAAAGTAGCCAAGTATAAGAACATCTTTTGCTGCTAGCGCTTGATATCAATCTCGAAAAAATTTCTAGGTTTTTCCGCCGGTGCCAATGCCGATGTTGTTTGGCTAGTCGATGCATTGGCAGTCACCATAGGAACAGTCTAGTTCCCATTGTCATTCGTCATTGTTGTAGAATAATGACACAAACAAACGTTAAAATCTCGTAGATTTTAATCGCCAATAGAGTAGAAAATCACAAAGGTTTCACTCTCCAGAAACAGTGAGTATAACACAAATACAAAAAATATTAAATTCCTTAAGCTTGTTATTATATTGTATTTGTAAAATAATTATGGAGAAAATAAAATAACATAAACAGAAATATAAACGAAACAAAAGTTAACCTGAGCCCACTGAATTCACAGTGTTTCCTTAAGAAAATTAATCCCCTCCTAGTACGCAAGGTTATGGATTATTTCCTCCCAAGATAGAACGAATTAAATACTAGTGTAGTGGTACTTCGAACCTTAGTGTTTCAGCAAACACAAAGTTTGGTAGCAAATCACATTTACTCTTGCTTTCTTTGAAGTTAAAAAATATGCAGAAGAAAGGAGGAGAACTCAGAAATTCGTATGAAAAATCTGAGAGAATGGACTTGTATTTATAGCCAATGTTGGGCTGAAATCTGAAGAGGTACAACTCTTCAGAATGACTGTTTATGCAAAACGGTCATAACATAAATGCCATAACATAAATGGCTATTTACTCAATAATAAATCGGGAATTGAAGAGGGTGGTTAATTTTCTGTTACAAAAAAAGAAAATGAAAAAATAGAAAACGGTTGGATTTAATATTAATATTATGTTATTAAAATGGATATTTAATAGCATTTCTGTTAATATTTACTATTAACAAATAAATTTGGTCCAAAAAATTAATCAATCAATCGATCATTTGACCAAATCTGAAGCCGAAGCCGAGCAGAGCGACGACGACGGCGGCGGCGCGAGGCTTGCCTTCTTCTCAACTCTTTAAGAGCTAGAAGAAGAGCAATTGCTTATATACCCATCAAAAACCTCTTCCTCTTCCAATATGGGACAATGTCCCTTTGTCAAGGAAGGAATCTCAAATGAAATTCAAATATTTCATTTTCACTCTATTTCTCATTCATTCTCTTTTAAGCTACATTAAGCTTAATAACCCAACAATCCCCCACACGGAAGGGGAATGGCTATATCACGAAAATATGCATAAAAACTGTGTGATTCCCAAGCTAGGATTAATTGCATTTGGATAAGTAGGTTTCCCTTTGAACTTTTCGTAGTGAACTTATGTCGGATATACTCAGTCAATCAGTAGATTTGATATATTTGAACCGTCGAACTTTGGTGTATACCTAGACAACCATAAAAGTCACACAACCAACCATTAACCGTATTTGGTTCTCATTGTTGTGTTCGTTTCAGCCATCAACATTGCTTGGTTTCATAAGTGTATAGAGAACTGGCCTTACAAAATTCTCCTTGAAACGGCTAACACTTCACACTAACATAGGTGATTCCTAAACGTATCATCCCGTAGATATACTATTTGATATACCCCGTATCAAATTTAGAAATCATTAAAAAGCCTTAATGCTTTATCCTTTGTATTGAACATTGTCTCATTACGAGAATGGACCAAAATTTTAGTTGACAATGTTGAACCGTCATTAATGACTTTTTTGATCTCCTTGAACCTAGATCTTGGGATCTCCAGTCTTCTAGGTAGAGTTACCTCCACAATGACTTGTTCTCGGCCATAGTCCCATTTTCCTTGATGATTTCTCAACTACCTCTCTAGTTTGGCCTTTTGTAAGTAGATCCGTCACATTATCGCTTGACTTTACATAGTCAATCGTGATAATTCATCTAGAGAGTAATTTCCTAACGACTTTATGTCTTTGTCGTATATGACGAGATTTACCGTTATACATAACGCTCCCAGCCCTTCCAATTGCCGCTTGACTATCACAATGTATGCATACTGGTGCCAACGTTTTGGGCCAAAATAGAATGTCATCCAAGAAATTTCGGAGCCATTCATCTTCTTCACCGGCTTTATTCTATGAACTCAGCCTCCATTGTAGAGCGGGCGATACAAGTTTGTTTGGACGACTTCCAAGATACCGCTCCACCACCAATAGCGAATACATATCCACTTGTGGACTTAGAGTCAGTTGAACCGGTGATCCAATTTGCGTCACAGAATCCGTCATTTACTGTAGTGCAAAGCAAAGTCCTGAGTATGTTCTAAATAACCCAAAACTTGTTTCATTGCCATCCAATGAGATTGACCTGGATTGGTTGTGTATCGACTCAATTTACTTATAGCACAAGTTATATCTAGCAGTGTACAATTCATGATCTACATTAAGAATCCCAACACACGAGCATAATCCAATTGCGATATGCTTTGGCCTTTGTTCTTTGCTAATGCAACATTCACGTCAATTGGAGTCTTTGCAACTTTAAACCCCAAGTTCTTGAATTTTTCAAGTACTATCTTAATATAATGAGATTTTGATAATGCCAGACCTTGTGAAGTCTTGTGGATCTTCATTCTCAGAATTAAATCAGCAACTCCAAGTCCTTCATATCAAACTTGTCAGTTAGCATACGCTTAGTCGCATTTATGTTGGCAATGTCATTACTCATTATCAGCAAATCATCCACATATAAGTAAACAATGACTATGTGCTTTGGAACATTTTTAACGTACACACATTTATCATATTCATTTATCTTAAAGTCATTTGACAACATTGTTTGATCAAATTTCACATGCCATTGTTTGGGTGCTTGTTTTAGTCTGTAAAAGGACTTAACAGGTCTACATACCTTCTTTTCTTTGCCTGGAACCACAAAACCTTCAGGTTGTTCCATGTAGATTTCTTCCTCCAACTCTCCATTTAAGAAGGCCGTCTTAACAATCAGTTGATGAATTTCAAGACCATAAACTCCAGCTAATGCTACTAACGTTCGTATGGACATAATTCTTGTACCTGGGGAGTATGTATCAAAATAATCAAGACCTTCTCATTGTCTATACCCTTTGACCACAAGTCTTGCCTTATATTTGTCAATAGTGCCATCATCTTTCATTTTCCTCTTAAAGATCCATTTAGAACACAACGGTTTATTTCCAGGAGGAAGATCAACCAATTCCCACGTATGGTTGTTCAATAGTTTATTCTATTTCACTATTGACTGCCTCTTATTTTGAGAAGTATCCTCAACAATGTTTGCTCCCATTATTGTTGAGTTTCCATGGCCTCTCTTTTCATCATCTTTGTTGTCCTATTCGATTCTCAACCGAACAATGAGATCTTCAAGCAACATCTCCTTGCGTTTGTGTTTCAAGTAGTTTTTGAAGTCCTTCCACAAAGGAGACAACTTCTCAATCATCGTTGCTACTTGGGATGCTTCATTGATGACAAGACCTTCAATGAAAATTCTATTAGTAAAAGTACTAAAATTACTACTTTCAACATTAGAATTAGTTCTACTTATACCTTCAGCAAAGAGATCGTGAATAATCACTTGCAATTCCTGGACTTGGGTAATAACAGACTTGTTATCTACCATTTTGTAATCCAAAAACTTTGCGGCAACGAACTTCTTCAACCCGACATCTTCAGTATTGTATTTCCTTTCAAGCGCAATCCACAATTCTTTTGACGTCTCCACGCCACTGTAGACGTTATACAGATCGTCCTCCAGTCCACTAAGAATATAATTCTTGCACAGAAAATCAGAATGCTTCCACGCCTCAATCACAAGAAAACGTTCAGTCTCTGGAGTTTCATCGGGCAGCACAGGAACATCTTCCTTGATGAATTTCTGCAAACTTAAAGTAGTCAAGTAGAAGAACATCTTTTGCTGCCAGCGCTTGAAATCAATCCCGAAAAATTTTTCGGGTTTGTTTCACCGGTGCCAATGCGGGTGTTGTTCGGCTAGTCGATGCATTGGCAGTCACCATAGGAACAGTCTGGTTCCCGTTGTCATTCGTCATTTCTGTAAAAGAATGACACGAACAAACGTTAAAATCACGTAGATTTTAATCTCCAATAAAGTAGAAAACCACAAAGGTTTTACTCTCCAGAAACAGTGAGTATAACACAAATACAGAAAATATTAAATTCCTTAAGCTTGTTAATATACTGTATTTTGTAAAATAATTATGGAGTAAATAAAATAACAGAAACAGAAATATAATTTGACCAAATTCGAAGTCGAGCCGAGCGAGCAATGACAACGACGGCGTGAGGCTTGCCTTCTTCTCAACTCTTTAAGAGCTAGAAGAAGAGCAATTGCTTATATACCCGTCAAAACCATCTTTCTCTTCCAATATGGGACAATGTCCCTTTATAAAGGAGGGAATCTCAAATGAAACTCAAATATTTCATTTTCCCTCCATTTTCCATTCACTTCTTTTAAGCTACATTAAGCTTAATAACCCAACATATTCTACTGGTAACATGCCCCCGCCGTTTTTATTTCTGTGATTTACGTTTAAATTTTGTTTAAAAAGGAATAACACATTCTAATTTAGTTATGGAAAAATCTACATGTGAAGTTTGTGAATATCAGATTCAAGAGAGGAAAAGAGAAGTAAAAGAAAAAGCGAGATATTTGCCCTAAAAGGAACCTCTGGTCCTTGCCTAGAATATTCAGAATTCCATGAATGAAAATTTTATTCTTGGGACCTCAGAATGGGATTCGATAAACCGCAGCATCATACGAGGACCATATAAAAGCTAAAAATCAACTAAGTACACTTATTAGAAAATGCAGACCGATTTGGAACAAAGAGAATTTACCTTTTCAAGAAATACAAGCTCTATTGCTTCTTGTACAACCACCTGTAGCATTTGTTTGTATCTTTCTTTCAAATATATAGTTCATCATCTATACAAGGATTAAGGACTAGATACGACATTGTAGCGGATAGATATTCGTATTTTTGCGGATAGCGCAAGTAGCTCCCTAAGAGACCCATTCAGGCAGTTGAGATATCTTGATATATGTATGACGCCTAAAGCTCGTTTTAACTCATTACTTTTCACTCTCTTCGGACCATAGACACCTAAAAAAATTTCTCTCAACGTTCTCTCATGATCCAAGACCCAAACCAAGGGCAAACAACACAAATCAAGTATCGGGAATCCCGTGGCGCTACTGAGTTTCTTGTTCTTCTTGTGGTTGCGGATTTTGGTGTGGTTCCAGCTCATGTGGGGAGTTTTTTTAAAGTGGTTTATGTTTTATATAATACTCTCCCAAGGTTTTCATATCAACCCTAGGTGATTTCAAGTCTTCAAAAGTAATTCTAGTGTTGAAAGACTCGTTAATTGCTACTTTCGCTTACTTGTTCTTGTGGTTGTGTTGGAAGGATATTTTGTGGTGAGCTAAGCTCAAGTTGGAGTTTTTCTATTTGTTTATAGGTAAGGCACCTCTTACTCTATATGTATTTAAAATTATCCAAGTTATGATTAAGTCGTTGAAGCTAGAGCTTGTGAGATATCGATCGAAAGACATGTTAGTAATACTGTTGATTGTTGGACTATTTGGGAGGCGTTCTTGTAGACATATAATTTTTGGCCCTCCCCGTAATTTTACACATTTTTGCATTTAAATATTTAGTTTAGGTCTAATATCGTTATTTTAACTAGTTTTGACCTTTTTACTTTATTTTATCACAAAAATAAATATTACAAAAAAATATTTTCTTTTATTTAGCTAACTGATATTTTATCTAGTTATTTTTAGTTTATCTACCTTTCATAAAAGTAAAAAAATTCCAAAAAAAAAAAACAGTTCCACTTTGTTTTCAAAAATATTAGTATTTTGATAGGAATATTAATTTTGTGATGATTTCAACCTAATCCTAATTTTATTTTAAGTATGATATTTGAAAAATACCAAAAATAGTTTCATATTTTACATATAATTTAGTTTAATTGATTAAATTGATTTTTACATTATGTAGTATATTTACCTTATATTAAAAAGGATTTAGCTAAAGTTTAGACATTTTTTTAGCTTAATTTTAAGGCCCAAAGTTGAAGCCCATCTATCTTCAACCTTAAGGCCTAACCCTAATTCTCTCTATATAAAGAGGACTTAAGACCAAAATAAGGATATACATTTTACACATTAAACCCTCCCTCCCCGTTGAAGCCCATCTATCTTCAACCTTAACACTTAACCCTAATTCAATCTATATAAAGAGGACCTAAGATCAAAATAAGGATATACATCCCCACTGAAGCCCATTTATCTTCAACCTTAATACCTAACCTTAATTCTCTCTATATAAAGAGGACCCAAGACCAAAATAAGGATATACATTTTACACATTAAACCCTCCCTCCCCGTTGAAGCCCATTTATCTTCAACATTAAGACTTAACTCTAATTCAATCTATATAAAGAGGACCTAAGACCAAAATAAGCATATACATCTCCGCTGAAGCCCATCTATCTTCAACCCTAAAACCTAACCTTAATTTTCTCTATATAAAGAGGACGTAAGACCAAAATAAGGATATATATTTTACAACCCCCCCCCCCGGAAAACCGCTTCTTCTTCGAGAGTCAGCCACCCAACTCCTCCACCTCCAAGCCAAAACATACCAGCCGGAAAACTCATTGTTCGGCCACAAAAACTAGCCTAAAACAGTCCCAACACCACCTCCTAAATGCCATAAAAACGCAGCAAAAATAGCTTCAAGAAACCAGTCATGAAAGATCCATGAGCACCATCCGAAACAGCCATAAAATGAGCTGAAAATTACACATAACTCCAGCCCCGAAACCCAGTAAAAACAGCCCCTGTTCCACACCCAAACTCCAGCTCCAAACCTTCAAAAACCTCCATTGAAATACCATAAAAATGCAGCTGAAACTTAGCTTCTAAGCAGGTCAAACAATGCAACAAAACATCCCCCAAAAATACAGTGTAGAGCACTACCGTTAGCCACCTTTTGAAATAAAAAATCAGCAGCTTTTTAGCTGCAAAAACCACAAAAATCAGCTACTAAATAGCTGCAAAACAGCTTCTAAACACCAATCAAAATGTAGCAGAAACAATCTCCAAACAGTTGTGTAGCCACACCAAAACGCAACAAAAAATCCCCCCAAAAAAACAACACCTCTGTCGCCGTTTGATAATCGAGGTGCCGTTCGTTGATCCCGATCTAAGTGTCGTCCATGGTTTCCCGGTCAGATTCGGCTCGCCTAAGTTTGCCGTAACCAAGTTCTCGTCAATACTGAGGAGTTAATTATTGAGCATTTCTTTTCATCTCTTTTATTAATCAATGGATATACTTCTTTGTTTCAACAAGTTTGAATATGTTTATGATTTGTTTAATCTGGGTTATCTTCATTGTTATTTTATTTTTAAAAAAAAAAAATTGTTTGAATTTTGTCTTGCAAGAAATGTTCAATAAAAATGAAGACATGAATGAATTTGAATGGAAATTGCAAACAGTGAGTTTTTTTGGCGTGGGGTTTGACTGGAAATTTGGATTGTTGAAATAATGGGATAGTATCATATTTTTAACAATCTTTCCGCGTTCGCGCATTTTAGACGAAACAATCTTTATAATAATAAAATATTATTAAATGCGTACACGTACGCGTGATATAATTATGATTTTCAAAATAAACTGAGTTATGCATTTGTGCAACTTTGACCAAATCTTCTTAATTAATAAAGCGTGAAAAATTATGTACGCGCCCCAAATAAAGCAGATTCATGCACATGTGATCTGTTTCAAAAAATAAATTCAAGGTACGCGTTCGCGCGACTTTGACCAAACTTTTTCTTAAATAAACGTAGTGTCTTGAATTGTATACACATACGCGTGACATGATTCTTGACACGCCAAACTAAACGAGTTTACGTACGCGTAACTCGCATTAAGGTTATCCTTTAGATAAACCAAGTAATTTAAAGCGGTAAAAATATAAAATGCACATAAGTCTTAAAATAAGTAATTAAACAATAAGCCAAGTATGAATCATTCAGCAACCGTGCTAGTATCACGGAATTTGAGAGTGCCTAATACCTTCTTCCGGATTAACAAAATTCCTTACCTGGTCTTCTAGTTCGCAGTCTTTTTAAACGGAGTCAAAATTTTCTCGATTTGGGATATTAAAAATAAATGGTGTCTCGAAACACCGTAAAAAATTCGGGTGGCGGCTCTGAAAATTAAATAAATAATAACATATTCGATTATGTCACTTTAATTGAAAAAACTCCATTATCCCACCCTTATCGAGAAAAAAAGAGGTGTGGCAGTTCTTCGCCGGAGCTGTCACACCTCCTTTTTTCCGATAGAGTGGGATAAGGGAGTTTTTTCAATTTAAGTGACCTAATCGAATTAGGGATTATTTATTTAATTTTCAGAGTCGCCAATCGAATTTTTTACGGTGTTCCGAGACACCATTTATTTTTAGTATCCCAAATCGAGAAAATTTTGACACCGTTTAAAAGAGTCTGCGAGCCAAAAGACCAGGTAAGGAATTTTGTTAACCTGAGAGAAGGTGTTAGGCACTTCCGAATTCCGTGGTTCTAACACGGTCACTTAATGATACCTGGCTTAATTGTTTAATCACTCATTTTAGGACCTATGTATATTTTTACTTTTTATCGCTTTTTAAAAAAAAGTTATCCTGAGACGAGTCACGCGTACGTGTACTCATTTTATTTAGTTCGCTAAAAATTATGTCAAGCGTACGTGTAGATAATTAATAGCCCTTAATATTAAAATTATTTGACCAAAGTCACGCGAACGTGTACCTTGATTTTATTTTGAAAATCGACGCTTAAATCATGCCACGCGTACGTGTACACAATTTGTCACGCTTAATTACTTAAGAAAAACTCCAAAGCCGCGCGAACGCGTACCTTGATTTTATTTTGAAAATCGACGCTTAAATCATGTCACGCGTACGTGTACACAATTGGTCGCGCTTAATTATTTAAGAAAATTTGGCCAAAGTCGCACGAACGTGTACCTTTGTTTTATTTTGAAAATCGGCACTTAAATCATGTCACGCGTACGTGTACACAATTCACCATGCTTAATTACTTAAAAAGAACTTGGCCAAAATCGCACGAACGCATACTTAGGACTTAATTCCTGAACCCATAATTATGTAACGTGAACGTTGAAAATCGTAAAGACTAATGTTTTTAACAGTTACTTCACAAACGCAACATAAACAAACATTTCGACCTCTCACCACTGCCAATAACATGACTGAACAATAAAAAGGAAAAGAAAAAGAAAGGATCAAATGCAAATTATAGTAAAGCAAAAAATAAATCAACAACAACCATCCTAAGAAAGTAATAATAAAACATTATAAACTCAATAAACTTGTATGTAAAATTTTGAACTCCAGTTATCAGTTAAAGCAATTAACTTCACTTACCACAAGAAATTAAAAATAAAAAAGAAACAAAAACAATTAATTGATGCATTACAATTTATACTCAAGAAATTTCGTAAATTCACACATTTGCATATAATCGAAAATCTTGATCCCAGAATTTAAAGAGTAACATCACTATATAGAGAATTCAAATTTTTAACTATAAGAACGACTTACTTGAGCAAAGACCAAAACTGCAACAAAAAACCAACGAGCTGAAATTCAACAAACTTGACCACAAGGAACCTCGAACCGGTAACCAAAAACAGCAAACTCCTAACCTCAAGCAAATACCACGATTTTCGAAACCAAAACCGAAATAAAAAAACGAAGAAACATAATTCAAGAACTAAAATCTGAGTTTGAAGTTAGAATAACTTTTGTTTTTGTGTTTTTCCTTTCTTTCTCGTCACTTTCTATCTCTGTTTTTGGTTTTTGGTTTTGTTTTCCGTTACCTCCCCTGTTCGTGTGTTTGTGTGTTTGTTCCGGCAAGGGGAGGTGGTGACTGGATTCTTAGACGAGGTGAGGGAGGCTGGTTTCTGGCGGCGGCAACGCTGGTTTGGCTAGAGTGGCGGCTGGAGGATCTTGGAGAGGGGGTGGTTGTGGTGTAAGGCTGGTGGATGGTGGAGGCAGTGAGGTTAGGTGGCGGCGGCTGTGTTTTGCCGTGAAGGGGTGAGCGAAAGTGGGGTGCGACGGCGGCTGATGGCTCCTCTTAGGTTCTAGGGTCTTGTGTTGTTCAAGAGGTTGTGAAGAAGAGATTGGTGGATTAGGGTGTGCTCATGGTTCAAGAAGAAGCATAGGGGGTAAAATAAATGTAGGCCTAGGTTTGAATTAAACTCTTATCTATAAAATTGGGCTAAGAAATTACTTTTAAAATACTTTTAAGAAAAATATAAAATAACTCTTAATTGATTTAATAGATTATTATATTTAAAATAAAACTAAGAATTAAAGTTGAAACTATTTTTTGGTATTTTTCAAAGATTATATAAAAATAAAAATCCTAGCACAATAGTATGACTACAAAACATTAATGAAATTATTTTTGTAATTTTAGTTTTTGTGATAAAATAAAGTAAAAACTAGTTAAAATAGCAATATTAGACCTAAACAAAATATTAAAACGCTAATATGTGTAAAATTCCGGGGAGGATAAAAAATTACATGTCTACAGCTGCCCCTCTTTGATTAGAAACAAGAAGAGTTTTCAGACAAAGAACGACAAGACAGGTTTTTGATCCAACCCTTATTTAGAGAGACGAAAAACTAAAAGAAAGGAGAATGTGACCGAGCCCTGGTATCTGAGCTACCTACCTATCCTTGGCTATAAAGGAATCAGGCCACGTGTAATTCAGAAGCAGGAAGAGCGAAGGAGTATACCGAGGTGGAGAGCCGATCGAGGTGTCATTCCGTCGAGGTTCCGGTCCGCGGCCCTGTTATTACATCAAAATCAAAATTAAAAGACTAACTAAGCCTATCAGCTATGAGTTACAAGATTCCTATCTATGAGTCTTTTGAAACTTGATCTTGATGTCTTGAATGATGCTTCATGCAGACTTTTGATTTAAACCTTGATGCCTTCTAGCTGCAGGTGTTAGTTCATTCTTCTACGGCTTCTTCTGATGAAAACCGGACACGCAGTGCTCGTGACTTCAGTCATGTCTTGAGCAGTTCAAATCTTTCATCTGCTTCTTTATTTTTTGATTCATTTTTTTTTCCTTTTTTTTTTCTACATTATGGATTGAGACTTCTTCTTTTGGTAATATCGAACTCCGTGCCTTGAGGTAAAACTTGCTTAGACACCAAAACAAACAAACGAACGAAATTTTTTTCTGCCCCAGTTTTCACTAGGAAAATTTTGTGACTTATTTGTAGCAAAAACTCTAAACTACTTCATTATTGAAAGCAATAAAACGTCGGGAATAGTGTACCCTGAAAGTAACATGATGATTTATTTTTTTTTGTGGATGGTGTTTCCTTATTGTCAAAATTATGTCTCAACTAAGGATTGATGTACCTTATGTTGAGAAAATGTGGTTAGGGAATGGAATACCCTATATTGGCCAAGATATCAGGGAGTGGTGTACCATGTATTTAAGATCAAATCAACTAGGAGGTGAATACCCTATGTTAGAAAAGGAGAATAGGGAATGGAGACCCTATGTCTAAAATACAATCAACTAGAGAATGGAGACCCTATGTTGGAAAAGAAGACTAGGGAGTGGAGACCCTATATCTAAAATAAAATCAACTAGGGATTGGAGACCTTTGTTGGAAAATCATCAACTAGGGAGTGAAGACCCTACGTTGGAGGTGCCGTTCCGTCGAGGTTCCGGTCTGCGGCCCTGTTATTACATCAAAATCAAAATTAAAAGACTAACTAAGACTATCAGCTACGAGTTACAAGATTCCTATTTATGAGTCTTTTGAAACTTGATCTTGATGTCTTGAATGATGCTTCATGCAGACTTTTGATTTAAACCTTGATGCCTTCTAGCTGCAGGTGTTAGTTCATTCTTCTACGACTTCTTCTGATGAAAACCGGACACGTAGTGCTCGTGACTTCAGTCATGTCTTGAGCAGTTCAAATCTTTAATCTGCTTCTTTATTTTTTCACTCATTTTTTTGCGTTATGGATTGATACTTCTTCTTTTGGTAATATCGAACTC
This sequence comes from Nicotiana knightiana, assembly GCA_005239525.1. NCBI lineage: Eukaryota > Viridiplantae > Streptophyta > Magnoliopsida > Solanales > Solanaceae > Nicotiana > Nicotiana knightiana. The sequence continues at coordinate 53,021 of ML422036.1, read as the reverse complement.
CGTGCCTTGAGGTAAAACCTGCTTAGACACCAAAACAAACAAACAAACGAAATTTTTCTGCCCCAGTTTTCACTAGGAAAATTTCGTGAGTTATTTGTAGCAAAAACTCTAAACTACTTCATTATTGAAAGCAATAAAATGTCGGAAATAGTGTACCCTGAAAGTAACATGATGATTTTTGTTTTTGTGGATGGTTTTTCCTTATTGTCAAAATGATGTCTCAACTAAGGATTGATGTACCTTATGTTGAGAAAATGTAGCCAGGGAATGGAATACCCTATTTTGGCCAAGATATCAGGGAGTGGTGTACCCTGCATTTAAGACCAAATCAACTAGGAGGTGGATACCCTATGTTGGAAAAGGAGAATATGGAGTGGAGACCCTACGTCTAAAATAAAATAAACTAAGTCGTGGAGACCCTATGTTGGAAAAGAAGACTAGGGAATGGAGACCCTATGTCTAAAATAAAATCAACCAGGGATTGGAGACCCTATGTTGGAAAATCATCAACTAGGGAGTGAAGACCCTATGTTGGCATCAACTAGGGAGTGGTGACCCTAAGTTGGCATCAGGTTATGCTAGCATCAACTAGGGAGTGGAGACCCTATGTTGGCATCAGGTTATTCTGGCATCAACTAGGGAGTGGAGACCCTATATTTTCATCAACTATGGAGTGGAGACCCTATGTTGGCATCAACTATGGAGTTAAGACTCTATGTTGGCATCAACTAGGGAGTGGATAACCTATGTTGGAAAGTGAGACTACTGAATTGTGTACCTTATGCTAAAATGAACCAAGAAGGATATTTTGCTCTTTTTCTCTTAAGAGACAGATTCATCAGACTAAGATTTTGTATCCTAGGAGAAAATTAATCAGAATAGGTATTTTTTTTATGTTATCTTAGGAGAAAAATTCATCAGACTAAGATTTTGTATCCTAGGAGAAATTCGTCAAACTAGGTTGTTTTATCTTAGGAGAAAGATTCATCAGACTAAGACGTTTATCCTAGGAGAAAATTCATCAGACTAGGTCTTTTTGTTTGGTATATTAGGAGAAAGATTCATCAGACTAAGATTTTGTATCGTAGCAGAAAATTCGTCAGACTAGGTTGTTTTATTTTAGGAGAAAGATTCATCAGACTAAGACGTTTATCCTAGGAGAAAATTTATCAGACTTTTTTTTTTTTTTTGGTATCTTAGGAGAAAGATTCATCAGACTAAGATTTCTATCCTAGGAGAAAGATTCAATAGACTATATCCCTTTTTTATTTTATTTTTGTTTTCTTAGGAGAAAGATTCATCAGACTAAGATTTCTATCATAGGAGAAAGCTCATCAGACTAGGTCTTCTATCTTAGGATAATGATTCATTAGACTAAGATTTTGATCCTAGGAGAAAATCAATCAGACTAGGTCCCTTTTATTGTTATCTTAGGAGAAAGATTCATCAGACTAAGATTTTGATCCTAGGAGAAAATTCATCAGACTAAGTCCCTTTTTTGGTTATTTTAGGAGAAAGATTCATCAGACTAAGATTTTTATTGGGAGAAAATCCATCAGACTAGGAATTTTTATCCTAGGAGGAAAAATGTGAAGAGCAATGGCAATATTTTATGCACACTAGTAAGACAGATAAAGGCAAAGATTTGAGAAACTTACCTTTTGTCGGCTCTGCTATTTTTTTTCTTTTCCTTTTTTTTGTACCAACTTCCTTGCACTGCTTTGTTCCTGTTTCAAACAAAGAAAATTTTGTCAGTTTTAAAAAAAGTGGTGGTCAGTTTGTGGCCTTGAGTCATGTGTAGCTTGGCTCAATCAGCTTGAGTTAGTTTCAAGAGACTTTTTGCTTTGCATCAACCCTGATTGTTTTACACCCAGTACCATTTGTATTTGTTGCTCAGTCAGCCTTATAAAAAAAAGAGATTTCTTTTCTGGGATAACCTTTTCTGATTTCTTGAATGGCTTTGCTTTTGGAGCAATTTGTCTATCAGAGAGAATCAAAACTGGTAAGAGCCTTTTGCATGAAGCGCACACTTCATTGTCATTGTTCGGTATTACATAGAATCCCTGATTAACCTTGAGGTTATCTTTGCTTGATGTGACCGAATAGGATGACAAGAGTCTTTTGGGAAAGTCTTTGGATGAGTCTTCAATGCATGTTGACTGTAACAACTAAGTGTTCTGTCCAAATTTATTTTGTGCAACTGAAAAGCTGGTAGCAGATTTTGAAATCTTTTCTTGCTTGTTTTGACAAGGACTGACTCAGAGTGAAGGACACAATGATGCAAAGAAACAAGTGTTAAAGAGAAATGCCCCTGTCAGAAGGGCAGAAGGGAGAGTTTTTTTTTTTTTTTTTTTATGCACTAACTAGCCTTAATGATCATGGCATGTATTTTGGACTTAACGGTCTAATCTATCAAACTGATCTAATATTTCCTTTTACCATTCCTATGACCTTTGAAGTCAGACTTGTTTGTGACAATTCTTTGCTTCAGCTTCACGACTCACCTTCGACTAGTGGTGCCACGAAGGTTTTTCACCAACAAGTCTCTCTCATTTATTTTATCTCTACTTACCGGCGCCTTACAATGCCCGTGAGGGTTTTCACTAGTAAGACTCTCTCATTTTTATTTTTCCTTTTTCTTTTGTGAGCAACTTGATAGTTTTCTATATCGTGTGACAACCGTTGCTCATTGCATGCCTCTCTGGGCATTCTTGAAGGCATATCGGGAGGTCTTTATTTGGAAGGTTTTTGGACAGGGTTGGAAAGAAAGGTCGATATGAAGGCTCAAAGTAGACTGAAATGAAGGGTTGTAGACTTACAACTCTTGGAATCGACTTTTTTAAAAGTGAAATAAAATCTTTTCCCCAGTTTTAGCTATTGGGGATTTTTGGATTTTTTTTATATTTTTAATTCTTATTTGGTTTGACCGAACCGTGTAAGGCTGCCTACGTATCCTTTTTTAAAGGAATCAGGTCTAACGTAGTTCAAACATCTGACCTAACTATTCTTCTGGTTAATAGCTTCTCCCGGGTTAATAGAATTCCTTACCTAGTTTTTATGGTTTCACAGACTTTAAACGAAGTCAAATTTTCCTAGATTTGGGATTTACAATAAACCGGTGACTTGGGACACCATAAGTTATTCCAATTGGAGACTCTAAAATTAAATAAATAATCCCTTTCGATTAATGTCACTTAAATTGCAAAAAAATTCCATTATCCCACTCTATCGGGAAAAAAGAGGTGTGACACCTCTGGCGACTCTGTTGGGGATTAACACAAAATCTCTGGTTCAGGGTTCAAGAATTCAAGCTTGATAATGTGATTTTTAATTGGCTTTATTGATTGTTGATATTACTGTATTTGTGTACCTAATATGCTAATTGCTGCTCATTTACCGCCTTGATATTATTTGAACTGTATTTAAACTGCTTTCTTACGCCTCCCTTCTGAGTCTTCTAAAAAATAGTGCACACGTTCGCGTGGCCCGCCTTTATGTTAGAGGTCATACCAAGTAAGAACGGGGATGGATCAGCTACTAGGCCGGATAGCCTTTCGTGCTATCGGTATGTCGCTCCCACCTCGGCTCGAGTTGTCCGCTCGGGTAAGCCAGGTCTAGAACAAAGTCCCAGATTTAAACCTAGAATGACAAAACCTCATGCCGGATCCCTAGTAGGAACGCTTGTCTGCATCATGTGTATTTTGACTTAGGGGACTCAACACAGGGGTTGGGTCCGTCTAGGACAGGTGTACCCAAAAATGAAAGACCACCCTGATGCATCTTACCTGCTATGTGTACATTTATTTGTTTCGGCTTGTTTGTTCACTGGCTAAAGAAAGAAAATAACAGAAAAACCAGAGTGCGGGAGGATAGAAAATTTACCAGTTTTGAAAAACCCTGATATTTGAAAAAATGCATCGAAACTCTGTCAAAAGTTTTCCAAAAAAAAGTGGACAAAAAGAATTTCAAAAATGAGCGAAAATGAGTCAACGTCATATTTTTCAAGTTATGTTAAAACTGACCGAATTACGTGGATCTGGTTCTCACCGGATGTGAGATACGTAGGCAAACCTCATCAGCTCCGGCCCCCAATTTTAAAAAAATCCAAAAATATTTTCCTTTATTTCCTTTTGTAAAAAAGTCTTATTTTGAGACTCCAATTTTTAAAAATCCAAAAGTATTTTCCTTTACTTCCATCTAAAGAAAAGTCTTTCTTTGAGACCCCAATTTTCAAAAATTCAAAAATATTTTCCTTTACTTCCTTCTACCGAAAGTCTTTCTTTGAGACCCCAATTCTTAAAAAAAAAAAAAGCGATTTCCTTTAGTTAATTCTTTAGAAGTCTTTCTTTAGAAAACCCGAATAAATTTTTTTTTAATTAAAACAAATAATATTTTCTTTCATTTTAGAAGTCTTTCATTCGAAAAGAAAATCAAAACCCAAAAAATATTTTCTACCTTTTCTTTTTAGAAGTCTTTTCCCAAATATACAAAAAAAAAATACAAAAAAAGAAATATTTTCTTTCTTCTTTAGAAGTCTTTCTTTCAAAAAAGTTTGAAAAAAAATCAAAAAACCAAAATCAAAAATTCAAAATAAAGGTCCAAAAATTCAAAAATATTTCCTTTCTTCTTTAGAAGTTTTTCTTTCGATATCCAAAGAAAAAAATCGAAAAAAATATATATTTTCTTTCTTTTTTAAAAGTCTTTCTTTTCAAAAATTCTCAAAAACAAACAAACAAACAAACAAACAAACAAGTCTAAATCCAAAAATATTTTCTTTCTTCTTTTTAAGTCTTTGTTTCGAAAAAAAGAAATAAAAAAAGAAATCCAAAGTCCAAAAGAAAAAAAAAACCCGAAAGAGTTAGGTTATTTACTTTATTTCCAATCTTCCCGAACTACACAAGATCTAATTCATGTTTTTACATGATACATAGGCAACCCACATCAGGTTCAATCGACTGACTTTGAAAAAAAAAATCAAAAAAAGAATGATAATAATAAGGGCCAACTGAGTCCATTCTAACGTATCTTTTGTTTTGAATTGTGCAAAAATCTTGAGGTGGTCGGTTTGTGGTAAGCTGACAACAAAAAATCCAAGGGAAGAATGACAACTGACATCGAAGCTGTTACGAGCGGTCATGAGACTCAGGGTTAGAGGGTTCAACAAGAGTCTACTATGGTTAAGAAAAATAGAGTACTGAAACAGAAAATGATGTGTCAAGCATGGGCCAATGGCCAAGGACCGCCTTTTTCTATTCGTGGTTTCCCAGAGTTCACATCTGTCTCGACTACTACCATTCTGGTCTCATTGTCTGATCAATTCTATCCTCCTAGGTACAGTCTTTATCCTAGCTGTACGACTACAACTGAAACTTCTGTTGCGTGCTCCCAAAGTGTGCCATTGACAACCAATTAGACAACCACTGTTGTTATGCCTGTTTTCACTGTCCCACAACCAACAGTGGTATAGAGGAAAACTCATGAGTCACAATTTGCTATCCATCAAGAACAATTCCATTCTCCTGAGTACCATTTGTACCTATTTGATCTTCCGGCAAAGATTTAGAAGCCTGCCCGAAAGATGACACAGGAAGAAATGACCCAAAGAGTGAATAGCTTAGAACGACAGTTGAAAAACATGCAAGGATTGGCATGTCAGAAGAGTATTGCCTTCAAAGATCTATGTATGTTCTTCGATGTTCATCTTCCACTTGGTTTCAAGACTCCAAAATTTGAAAAGTATGATGGACATGGAGACACCATAGCCCACCTGAAAAGGTATTGCAATCAGCTAAGAGGTGCAGGAAGAAATGAAGAATTGCTAATGGCTTATTTTGGGGAAAGCCTTGTGGGGGTAGCTTCTGAATGGTTTATTGATCAAGATACCTCTCACTGGTATGTATGGGATGACATGGCCCGGGCCTTTGTCAAACAATTCCAATACAACATTGACATCACCCTAGACCGCAATTCCCTTTCAAACCTGAAGAAGAAACCAACTGAAAGTTTCATGTAATATGCCATTAAATGGACAGAGCAAGCATCTAGAGTTAAGCAGCCCATGGATGATCACGAGATAATCACTGTCTTCCTTCAGGCTCAGGAGCCAGATTACTTTCAAAACATAATGTCTGCAGTTGACAAATCCTTCTCGGAAGCAATCAAAATGGGAGAAATGGTAGAGAATGGCGTTAAGGTAGGCAAAATTATAAGTCAATTAGCTCTCAAAGCTGCAACTCAGGTTATCCAAATTGAATCTGGTAATTTTAGTGACACGAATGAGAAGGATGAAGAAATCATGATGACGTTAGGGTCGAGAAGAGGTCTTAGGAGAACATCTCGAAGGTATGACCAGCCATGTCTGGTTCCCGACAATTCCCTTGAGCACTACTATCTACCTTAGAACCCACAATATTTTCTTGCTCCACCTCAGTATGTTTTCCAGTCACCAAGATACTCCAGAAGGCGAGCACCAGCATTGCAAAATCTCCACCAGCCTCCACAAAATTTTCAAGTACCTTATAACGTACATCCAAGCCAGGGGTATAGAGGAGAACAAAGGATGAAAGATAATTTTACACCAATAGGAGAGTGTTATGCAAGCTTGTCTGAGAAATTAAAGCATTATGACATGATTGCACCTATTCCTCCAATCATGTGGATCCACGTGCAAGAAGCTTTGGCCCTTCTAAAAGGTGTGAATACCATTCCAATACCTAGGGATATGATGTTGAAAGCTGTCGAGATTTGAAAAGAGAAATAGAAAGGATGATCCATGAAAAACTTATTGTGATCCAAGACAGTGACACCCAGAATATCACGCAGAATCATTTACCTGCACATGATGGTGCACAATTTGTGGGGATGATTCGTGGTGACAGGGAGTATGAGAATCCTCTCGGGAACTTGTTGACTGGAGTTAATGATTTTGAAATTGGAGAAGGGTTTGTTGATTCTGATGAGCAAATTTGTGGCTAAATGTCAAGCTTAGCAATTGAAAAGTCATTCCCTCCTCATGAGAAAGGAATCGTGGTAGCTTGTTTTGATGTTTTTTCTATTTATCTGGGTTATTTCAGGGTTGTGATCCAGATTTTATTTGTTTTATTGAGTCAAACCCTCATATCCCTCTTTTCTATTTTTGTGAGTCCTGTCTGTCTGTTTTGTTGTTATTTTCATTATCTGTGTTATTTTAGGGTTGTAACTCGAATTTAGGTGTTTGTCTTGTTGTTTACTCAACAAAATACAGTTTGTCCTTTTGTGCCATTCCATGCTTAGTTCTTTTCCCGCTAGTTTTAGTGATATGACATGCATTTGGAAATTTTGGCCAGATCTTAAAAAAAAAACTGATTTAGTCTTGAATGAGATAAGTGAGAAAGAGACACTTTTGAGTATGAATAAAGATTTGAAATACTTTGGAAATAAGGTCGAGTAAAATTCACCTTCAAATCATTGTGAAGGTCGGGCTTAAGTATGTTTAATCAATTGAAGTTTGGTTGAAAGTTTGACATTAATGAATGAAAAGTGTCTTTCGACCACGAGACACCAAGAAAATAGATATGTTCATCAATGCTATGATCACGAAAAGATAATATGTTTTGGCATTCTCGTGACTGGGAGGCCCTTTTTTTGCTACCCAAACACTTTATACCCTTTGTTACACTTTTTGAGACTGCGTTATTTTCTTTGACCGCCCTCTTTTGGAATCAAGTTTAGAGTCAAGAGTCGAAAAAAAGAGAAAAACAAAAATGAAAAAAGAAAAGAAAAGAAAAGAACGGTCCATGTCCCAAGAGTACAAGCTGGGGCAATTCATAGAAAGTTAATTGAAGAAAAAAAAGGAAGAAGAAAAGAACAGTCAAATGTCCATGCCCCGAGAAATAGAAGTTTGGGCAACTTGTTTTGAAAAAAAAACAAAAGAAAAAAAAAGGAATAAAGAAAGGAAAAAATGAAAGAAAAAGAAAAAAGAACAAAAAAAAATGATAAAAAGAAAGAAAGATGAAAAATAGTTAGGTCAGATGTTTGAACTACATTAGACCTGATTCCTTTAAAAAAGGATACGTATGCGGAGCCTTACACGGTTCGGTCCAACCTAATAAGGATTAAAAAAAAATCCAAAAATCCCCAATAGCTGAAACTGGGGCAACGATTTTATTTCACTTTTAAAAAAGTCGATTCCAAGAGTTGTAAGTCTACAACCCTTCATTTGAGTCTACTTTGAGACTTCATATCGACTTTTCTTTCCAACCCTATCCAAAAACCATCCAAATAAAGACCTCCCGATATGCCTTCAAGAATGCCCAGAGAGGCATGCAATGAGCAACGGTTGTCACACGATATAGAACACTGTCAAGTTGCTCACAAAAAAAAGAAAAAAAAAATGAGAGAGTCTTACTAGTGAAAACCCTCGCGGGCACTGTAAGGCGCCGGTAAGTAGAGATAAAATAAATGAGAGAGACTTGTTGGTGAAAAACCCTCGTGGCACCACTAGTCGAAGGTGAGTCATGAAGTTAAAGCAAAGAATTGGCACAAACAAGTCTGACTGCAAAGGTCATAGGAATGGTAAAAGGAAAGATTAGATCTATTTGATAGATCAGGCCGTTAAGTCCAAAATGCATGTCATGATCATTAAGGCTAGTACTGCATAAAAAAAAGAAAAAAAAGAAAAAAATACTCGCCCTTTTGTCCATCTGACAGGGGCATTTCTTGTTAACACTTGTTTCTTTGCATCATTGTGTCCTTCACTTTGAGTCAGTCCTTGTCAAAACAAGCAAGAAAAGATTTCAAAATCTACTACCAGCTTTTCAGTTGCACAAAATAAATTTGGACAGAACACTCAGTTGTTACAATCAACATGCATTGAAGATTCATGCAAAGACTTTCCCAAAAGACTCTTGTCAGCCTATTCGGTCACATCATGCAAAGATAACCTCAAGGTTAATCAGGGATTCTATGTAATACCGAACAATGATGATGAAGTGTGCGCTTCATGCAAAAGGCTCTTACCAGTTTTGATTCTCTCTGATAGACAAATTGACCACCACTTTTTTTAAAACTGACAAAATTTTCTTTGTTTGAAACAGGAACAAAGCAGTGCAAGGAAGTTGGTACAAAAAAAAAGGAAAAGAAAAAAAATAGCAGAGCCGACAAAAGGTAAGTTTCTCAAATCTTTGCCTTTATCTGTCTTGCTAGTGTGCATAAAATATTGCCATTGCTCTTCACATTTTTCCTCCTAGGATAAAAAGTCCTAGTCTGATGGATTTTCTCCCAATAAAAATCTTAGTCTGATGAATCTTTCTCCTAAGATAACAATAAAAGGGACCTAGTCTGATGGATTTTCTCCTAGGATCAAAATCATAGTCTGATGAATCTTTCTCCTAAGATAGAAGACCTAGTCTGATGAACTTTCTTCCTGGATAGAAATCTTAGTCTGATGAATCTTTCTCCTAAGGTAACAAAAAAAAAAGGACCTAGTCTGATGAACTTTCTCCTAGGATCAAAATCTTAGTCTGATGAATCTTTCTCCTAAGATAGAAGACCTAGTCTGATGAACTTTCTCCTAGGATCAAAATCTTAGTCTGATGAATCTTTCTCCTAAGATAGAAGACCTAGTCTGATGAACTTTCTCCTAGGATCAAAATCTTAGTCTGATGAATCTTTCTCCTAAGATAGAAGACCTAGTCTGATGAACTTTCTCCTAGGATAGAAATCTTAGTCTAGTAAATCTTTCTCCTAAGATAACAAAAATAAAATAAAAAAGGGACCTATTCTGATGAATCTTTCTCCTTGGATAGAAATCTTATACTGATGAATCTTTCTCCTAAGACACCAAAAAAAAATACCTAGTCTGATGAATTTTCTCCTACAATAAACATGTAACGACCTGACCGATCGTTTTGAGCCCTAGTGCGCCGTTCAGCGGTTTGAGGCCATGGGCAGCTTCATTTCAGGCGATATGACTTGTAAGTGTTATTGGAATTGAATTTCGGGAAGTTTAGAGACAATTTGGAAAGAAAATTCTCATTTCAGAAGCCTTAAGTTGGAATAATCGACTAAGATTGAATTTCTGAGTAAACGAACTCAGAATCAGGATTTGAAGGTTCCAGCAGGTTCCTATTATGATTTCAGACTGGGCATATGTTTGAATCAGGTTTTGGATGACCCGGGAGTGTTTCAGCGCATATTGTAGAAGTCAACATTTTAGAAGTTTTTTTATAAGTCTGGGTTGAAGTACATTTCAGTGATATTGATATCTGTTTGGGATTCCTAGTCTGGGAATATCTCCGTATGGTGATTCTGGAGTTGGGAGCGCGATCGAATGTGAAATCGGAGGTTCGTAGGTTATCTTGAAGTCATTTGGCTAAAGATAAAAATTTGAATGTTTTTGGAGAAATCCGATTGGAAGTGGAAATTTTGATATCGGGGTCGAAATGCTATTCCGAAAGTTGGAGCACGTCCGTAATGTTGAATGTGACATGTGCGGAAAATTTGGGGTCAATCGGACGTGGTTTGGTAGGTTTCGACATCGAATGTAGAAGTTGGAAATTTCAAAGTTGATAAGGATTGAATTGAGTTGTGATCCATTGTTTCGATGTTATTTGATGCGATTTGAGGCCCCGAGCAGGTCTGCATAATGTTTTGGAACAGTTTGGTGTGATTGGATGGGGTCCCGGGGGGCCTCGGGTGGATTCCGAGTGGTTAAAAGATCGAATTTGGAGTTGAGGAAGGGCTAAGGCTGCTGGTGTCTGGTGTGACCGCACCTGCACAACAAGGGCCGCAGGTGCGGTTTTGGCGTCGCAGGTGCGAGGTTAGGCTGGCTTGGCTGGGGGCGCAGGTGCGAGGTTATTTTCGCACCTGCAAAAGTGAAGATGCGGAAGGGGGAGCTTAGGTGTGGAGCCCGGCTGGGGAGGAGGAAGCCGCAGGTGCGGGTGCATGGGCGCACCTGCGGGCGCGCAGGTGCGAGGTTATTTTCGCACCTGCAAAAGTGAAGATGCGGAAGGGGGAGCTTAGGTGTGGAGCCCGGCTGGGGAGGAGGAAGCCGCAGGTGCGGGTGCATGGGCGCACCTGCGGGCGCGCAGGTGCGAGGTTGGAGGCCGCAGGTGCAGAAATTGGGCCTGGGCAGTGTGTATTTTAAAACCGAGATTTTGGCCATTCTTCTCCCATTTTCATTTGGTGTGGCGATTTTGTGGAGCTTCAAGGGAGGATTTCATCAAGCAACTTTAGGTAAGTGATTTCTTCCCATCTTTGAGTTAAATACATGAATATGGATTAAAGCATGAAATTGGTGGGAAATTGGGATTTTTGAACAAAGACCTAGAATGTGTATTTTTGGATTTTGACCATGAATTTGTGCATGAAATTAAGAATAAATTATATATTGGAGTTAGTAAAGTCATAAGTAATCTTTATCTTCGAAAAATTTAGGAATCCCGGCACGTGGGCCCGAGGGCAATATTATCAACTTTTCGAGTGGTATTGGGAATTCATATAAATTAAATTGTTATAAGTGTTAGAGTATATTTTCATTGTTTGCCCGTTATTTAGACAGTTTTGGGGCATTGTGCATCAATTTGAGTTGTCGGAGGGGCTTGGAGGCCGGTTATGAATCTTCGTAGCGAGGTAAGTCTCCTTTCTAACCTTGTGAGGGGGAATTGTCCCCATAGGTGAACTAATTAAATATGTGCTACTATTTGGGGGCTATGTACGCACGAAGTGACGAGAGCCCGTGCGTAGCTACTATTATATTTATGTCCGGGTAGTCTAGGACCCAAAAACATGTTCTATTTGTCGTACTTGTAATCTTACTGATGAAATTAAAATGTTTTAACCTTATCGAACTTGGAAAATGAATTTCTGGAAAATATTTAACTACTATTTTCATGACCATTAAAAGAGAAATTGTCATTCACTTGAGTACTTGATTTCCCGATGTAGTCAGGGTGGATTGTTTGAATGTGCATGACTGTGTATGACCGCTTCGCAATTTATATTCTGCGAGTGGGGTGATTTCTTCCACTACTCTCATGGGAGCGGGCCGTACGCCACGACGGGTTAATAGATGCAGCTATGGTTCGCGCCGTTCGATCCTTCGGCAGTGCACAATTTACATTTATGTTGGTTCAGGCCGTTCGACCCTCGGCATTGCTTGCGCATGATATTTACTGCGTACTTGCTGTGATTTTACTTGATTACTGTCCTGGAGATTTTAAATTATCAACTGAAATGACGAGGATTTAAGAATATTAATGTGAAAGAAGTTGCTATTTCCTGTTGCTACTTGTTAAGTTGCCTACTATAGTCCTGCTTAGTGTCACCCTTGATTATATTAATTTGACCTCTAGTAAGTGTCAAAGTCGACCTCTCGTCACCTCTTCGAGGTTAGGCGAGATACTTACTGAGTACACGTTGTTTTCGTACTCATGCTACACTTGTTGTGCATTTTTATTGCACAAGTACTTTCATAGATAGAGGCCCTGCTTGACGCAGTGATGTGACTGACTTGGAGACTTAGATGAGTTGCACCATCCGAAGACGACCCACAGCCGGTAGAGTCTTCCTCAGATGTATTGTATTTATTTTAAATTCCTTTTCTAGTTTGTATTTCGGACAAGTATTGTAATACATGTAAAATTATTAGATATTTTCTCATGCACCTATGACACCGGGTTCTGGGAAAATTATGGGATTTGTTCACTATTTAAATTTGTTAAGATATTATTTTTTACTCAGTGGAAGCTCACTAATTATTATTTAAGAAAATGAAAAAGGAATGACTTCAAGAATTTAAAAAAAAATTAACTATTTAAATGATTGGCTTGCCCGACATTGGTGTCCCGCGCCATCACGACCTTAATGGATATTTGGGTTGTGATAAAACGTCTTAGTCTGATGAATCTTTCTCTTAAGATAAAAAAACCTAGTCTGACGAATTTTATTCTAGGATACAAAATCTTAGTCTGATGAATTTTCTTCTAGGATAAACGTCTTAGTCTGATGAATCTTTCTCCTAAGATAAAACAACCTAGTGACGAATTTTCTCCTAGGATAAAAAATCTTAGTCTGATGAATCTTTCTCCTAAGATAACGAAAAAAAAAAAAAAAGAAAGAAAGAAAGAAAAGACCTAGTCTGATTAGTTTTCTCCTAGGATACAAAATTTTAGTTTGATGAATCTGTCTCCTAAGAGAAAAAGAGCAAAAAATCCTTCTTGGTTCATTTTAGCATAAGGTACACAATTCAGTAGACTCACTTTCCAACATAGGGTCTCCACTCCCTAGTTGATGCCAACATAGGGTGTTCACTCCCTAGTTGATGCCAGCATAACCTGATGCCAATATAGGGTCTCCACTCCCTAGTTGATGCCAACATAGGGTCTCCACTTTCTAGTTGATGCCAGCATAACCTGATGCCAACATAAGGTCTCCACTCCCTAGTTGATGCCAGCATAACCTGATGCCAACATAGGGTCACCATTCCCTAGTTGATGCCAACATAGGGTCTTCACTCCCTAGTTGATGATTTTCCAACATAGGGTCTCCAATCCCTAGTTGATTTTATTTTAGAGATAGGGTCTCCACTCCCTATTATTCTTTTCCAACATAGGGTCTCCACTCCCTAGTTGATTCTATTTTAGACATAGGGTATCCACTCCGTATTCTCCTTTTCCAACATAAGGTATCCACCTCCTAGTTTATTTGATCTTAAATGCAGGGTACACCACTCCCTGATATCTTGGCCAATATAGGGTATTCCATTCCCTAGCCATATTTTTTCAACATAAGGTACATCAATCCTTGCTTGAGACATCATTTTGACAATAAGGAAACACCATCCAAAAAAAAAAAAAAAAAGAATCATCATGTTACTTCCAGGGTTCACTATTCCCAACGTTTTATTGCTTTCATTAACGAAGTAGTTTAGAGTTTCTTAACAAATAACCCACGAAATTTTCCTAGTGAAAACTGGGGCAGAAAAATTTTGTTTGTTTGTTTGTTTTGGTGTCTAAGCAAGTTTACCTCAAGGCACGGAGTTCGATATTACCAAAAGAAGAAGTCTCAATCCATAATGCATAAAAAAAGAAGAAAAGAAAAAAATAAAATGAATAAAAAAATAAAGAAGAAGATGAAAGATTTGAACTGCTCAAGACATGACTGAAGTCACGAGCACTGCGTGTCCGATTTTCATCAGAAGAAGCCGTAGAAGAATGAACTAGCACCTGCAGCTAGAAGGCATCAAGGTTTAAATCAAAAGTGTGCATGAAGCATCATTCAAGACATCAAGATCAAGCTTCAAAAGACTCAAAGATAGGAATCTTGTAACTCGTAGATGATAGGATTAGTTAGTCTTTTAATTTTTATTTTGATGTAATAACAGGGCCGCGGACCGGAACCTCGACGAAATGGCACCTCGATCGGTTCTCCACCTCGGTATACTCCTTCGCTCTTCATGCTTCAGAACTACACGTGGCCTGATTCCTTTATAGCCAAGGATATGTAGGCAGCTCAGATACCAGGGCTCGGTCACATTCTCCTTTCTTTTAGTTTTTCGTCTCTCTAAATAAGGGTCGGGTCAAAAACCTGCCTTGTCTCTCATTGTCTGAAAACTCTTCGTGTTTCCAGTCAAAGAGGGGCAACTGTAGACATGTAATTTTTGACCCTCCCCAGAATTTTACACAAATTAGCGGTGTAATATTTAGTTTAGGTCTAATATCGCTATTTTAACTAGTTTTTTCTTTATTTTATCACAAAAACTAAAATTACAAAAATAATTTCATTAATGTTTTGTAGTCATATTATTTTGCTAGTATTTTTATTTTTATATAATCTTTGAAAAATACCAAAAAATAGTTTCAACTTTAATTCTGAGTTTTATTTTAAATATAATAGTCTATTAAAATCAATTAAGAGTTATTTTATATTTTTTCTTATAAGTATTTTAGAAGTAATTTCTTAGCCCAATTTTGTAGATTTAGAGCCCAATTCAAACCTAGGCCCATATTTTTATCTTATCCTACCACATAAAAGACCTAATTCCTAGATCCCTTTCCCCTCCAGAGACAGAATCGGCACCCCCCTCTTCTTTTCCACTCCCTCTTCTTCTTTACCTCTCTAAGCCACCCGCCACTCTTTTCTTCCCCATCTTCAACTAATTTTTCTTCTATTTTTAAACCATGTAAAAAGGCCTCTTGAAACCCCATGAAAAGCTGCTCAAAATCTTCAAGAGAGAGATCTATGACCCAAAAGCTGAGCATCAGCTCACTCCCATCAAGAACAAGAGCCCCTCCCTTTCCTCCATGGAAACCATCCAATTTCAGCCATGAAAAACTCATGAAACCTCCAACTTCTCCTTAAAATTAGCCATCTTCCATATCACCTAAGAGCCAATTAAAGAAATACCCAAATACTCCATTAAACTACCAAAAAACAACCATGTAAAGCATTCAAACATCACAAAAAAAAAATAGTAACTAAACTCCAGCGAAAATCAATCCAAAACAGGATCTCAAACGCAACAAAAATCCAGCAAAAATGCACCTAAAATCCAGCCCAGATAACTATCCAAAAATAGCTGGAAAAATAGCCATTAAACTACCTCAAAAATAGCCCTCTTTCCTCGCAAAACAACAACATTTTGGTCGGGTTCGAGTCGAATTTTCTGACGAGTTTTTCCGACGAGTATCAAGGTTCCGACGTGGTCTTTTGTTAGCGGATCTATTTGCTGTTAGCTTCTTCAGTGCGCCTTTCTTTGTTTACTTTGATGCTAATAAAAGGTTCGTTTTCTTTCACATATTTTCAGCTATTTAGTTCTTAGATTTTGTTGCTATATGAATACCTGTTATGATCTAGTTATTTGCTTAGTGATTGTTGATTCGGTACTTTGAGGCATGACTTGAATTAATTACATGAATTTTAGAATCATGTTTCAGTTTGATTAGGTGCTTTGGAGTTATAAGAATAATCTGCCATAGTTTGGATTTCTAGCAATTGGTTGTGGGTTGAAGTTAACTCATCTAATTGTTGGGCCATATGGTTTAAATGTCACACAAACAAGGTTGGGCCGTAGGGCGTTGAGTTGCTTCGAATTTGCCTGCTTGAAGACTTACGCCACTGTTTGCATCTAATTTGATGGTAAAATATTTTGAGGCATATCTTCATGTTTTGAGTTAAATGTGATGCTTCATGGTCTTGAAAAAATAACAAGTGTTGAATAATTGTAAAAGGGCTTTATACAAATTCTGTTTGTTGGAGTTATTTGGGATACATTAAAATGCTTACATTAGGGCTATATGGTAGGTGAATTTAGTGAGTAAAATTGTTGGCCTGTGAACTTAGTTTTCATGCTTATTTTAGTATTAGCCTTTCAGTCTCTTTCTTAAATATTCATTTTTTCTTTGGATGTTTATTATGGAGATTTTATTTAGTTGATGATTGATTTTGTTGAGCATGAATTTGTTTCAATAATTGTTGATTGTGGGAAGTGGTGGAAAGCCACAATTATATCCATAACTCATTGCCTCACAATAATTTCAAATTAGTTTATAAAAAAGAATATTTCTTAATAATCGCTAGTATACTTTCATAAGCGCTTTTAATCTATCATCGTGATTGTGTACACGTTCGCATGACATAATACCGATTTTTTAATATAAATCAAGGTACGCGTTCGCGCAACTTTAGCAAAGCTTTTCTTAAATAATTAAGCGCGATAAATTGTGTACACATACACGTGACATGATGCGCCGATTTTCAAATAAATTCAAGGTACGCGTTCGCATGACTTTGGCCAAAGTTTTTCTTAATAAACTTAGTGTTGTTAATTATGTACACGCACGCATGACATGATTTTTGTCGCACCAAACTAAACAGGTATACGTACGCGTAACTCGCATTATTAAAGAGCGGTAAAGGATAAATACATATAGGTCATAAAAGGGGTAATTAGATCAAATAAGCCAAGTATGAATCATTAAGTGACCGTGCTAGAACCACGAAATTCGGGAGTCCTTAACACCTTCTCCCGAGTTAACAGAATTCCTTACCTAGTTTTTCTGGTTTCGCAGACTTTAAATGAAGTCAAATTTTCCTCGATTTGGGATTTAAAATAAACCGGTGACTTGGACACCATAAGTTATTCCAAGTGGCGACTCTGAAATTAAATAAATATTCCCTATCGATTAATGTCACTTAAATTGGAAAAAATTCCCTTATCCCATTTCGGAAAAAAAGAGGTGTGACAGTTCTTGTAGCGTTTTGTGGATGGAAAATATATAAAATAAACTGAGTATATTGTGTTGTTATTATCAATATTTTTTTAATATAAATAAGAGGGAAATGGTTCAAAATATAGTGTTATTAGACATGAACCGAGCTTGTTGCTCGACGTGTTATTGTACTGGTTATGTTCCGTATAACTACTGGTTGTTGTTTGGGATTTTTGGTGACTTTTAGTAACTTATGGGATGTAGTACAAACAGGGGAGGTTAAGTGCATTTTCCTGTAGAATATTGGTTTTGACATATGAGAGTTACAATGCTTATACGATGACGACGAAGTCGGTTTACTCATTGTAGACGTAAGAAGATCATATTGAGCTGGGTTGACGATTGGAGAGAAGATTTGCAAAGGTACGTTAAAGCGCTTCCTTCTTTTTTTTGCACGATCTAAAGTGAAATGCACGTAAAAGATATTCTATTTCATAATGGATCTATCCTAGCAACTAAGGTTGTCCATGTTGTTCTTTCCTTATTAAGTTATTCTAAGCATGTATGTATGATCCTTGAATCCTATTGTGGTTCTTATTGATGGCATGGATGTCCTTAACGTTAATTTAAGATGCAACGACCTTACATCACTCCGAAAGATTTAGAACGTGATTCCACGAGTTCAACATGCATTATATATATGTATCTATTTTACTCTACCGAGTCGCGCTATAGTCGGTCGAGGACAGTAACTATTGTGCAACCACTGATCAGTTGGATTTTATGGAGCTCCACATGGCCAGATATGATTCTACCGAGCCTTATGATGGCCAAGTATGTTTTTACCAACCCTATTACTGCTGGGTATGATAAGTTGATGATGATGCCCACAGAGGCATATGTTTTAAAACGTTTATTGGTATATATATGTATCGGGCATTTCATGTTAGTAGCCCTTGTCGTGCCCCCTTTTTCTCGCGAAATCAGGTTTCAACATTGACAACTCTTTAAAAAAAGGATGAAGGGTTATTAAAAGAGATCTCCACCTAACAGATTAGGGTGCATTAGGGCACCTATTGCAAATGACTCGGATTTACTAGTTTTTGTCACCAAAGATCGGGTAAGGGATCAAATTACCTCGAGGAGAAGGTATTAGGCACTCCTCGAGGTCCACAAAGAAGTTGGTCCTGGCAGAACTCAAATCATGTGAATTAGTCTAATAGAGAAGAGAGGGAATTATTTTAATAGGAATAGAGGGGGGTCCTAAGTTTTTTAGCCTAAAGGATCATCCCGTGCAACATAAATAATAGTTCGTAACTCCCCCAAGATAGGTGTGTTACTCATATTATTCAGCGGGCACAGACTATCATCTCCTACTACACGATTACTATCTTTAAGTTATTTTTATAAAACTCTCTAATCAATTCTAAGTCGTACCCTACGCGTGCACTACCAGTCCCTTGCCTATGGCCCAGGAGGCATTTGTACCTCTATTTTGGATAGTTCTAGACCTAACTTAGGTTGCTCAAAAAATTGTAAAACTAGGCGACATACAAAACAAGTTGGAGTTTCATATAAAAGAAAATAGGCGCTCAAGTTAGCCTCCAGACTTAGGAAGCGAATGCACACACCAGATTAGGCGTTTGGCAGTTTCAACAATTAAAGTTGTTAGGTCCTATAGATATGATTTCTATGTGATTCTGGATTTTAATCATACTGGCAGTTATGCAAAGTAATTTCTAAGTGACTGCACAATGGCCTACTGATTATAATTATAAGCGGTTAAACCTATAGACATGCTATCTAAGTGATTTACTCAGTCTTAGGCAGTGATAAGCAACGAGAGATATTCAAAATTACTCAGTTGTTCCTATATGCATGCTTTCTAATGGTGTTCAACGAGACAATGTTTAAAGCCTAGTTTTAGTGCTTAACACAAATGGTGATTACCCTATAGACATGATTCCTATCTTTGGTGATGGAAACTGGTTTTAATTCTTATAGGTGTGACACCTCATTTTTCCACTACCCCCCTGGATTAATGAAGGGTAGTAAGGGAGTTTTTCCACTTTAAGTGACATTATTCAGATTTGGGATTTATTTTAGTTTTCAGAGTTGCCACCCGGATTTTTGACGATTTTCCGGGACACCGTTTTATTGAAATCCCAAACCGAGGAAATTTAGACTCTGTTTTAAGTTGTCTGTGTACCAGAAATCCGAGTAAGGAATTCTGTTAACCGGGGAGAAGGTGTTAGGCATTCCCGAGTTTCGTGGTTCTAGCACGGTCGCTTAACTATTAATATTTGGCCTAATTATCTAATTATTTACATATTTTAAACCTATTGTGCATTTTAGCCTTCTTACTTTTTAGCCGTTTTTATGGATTTATCTTGGGACAAGTCACGACGGAGTGCACTTGTTTGTCTTTTGGACACATTATAACTACGCCACATAAAATGCACCCGTAATTACAACATGTGATTTTTATTATAATTTGAAGTTGAAGACGGGGACATGAGTTGTCGCACCCGAGTGTAGATTAAGTAGTCAAGACTATGATCATGACGTTTTTATAATGCCTATTTGAGGCGCTGTATGAGTATTCTCTAGGTTTTTCTATTTGAAATAATATTTTAGTTTTTAAAATTAATTAGGACGTTTATGGATTTATCTTAGACAAGTTACGATGGCGTACACTTGTTTGTCTTTGGACACATTGAAAACACGTTACATGAAATGCACCCGTGATTGCTATGTCCAATTTTATTTATTATCTGGAGTATAGGGTCGGGGGCATGAGTTGCCACTCCCGAGCGTGGATTATGGTGATTTTGGAATAATATTTGATTCTTTACCAAATTTTCCCAAAACTAAAGGTATCATTCTACCTAGAGGATTGCCTAAAATGATATTAATTAGCCTAAAGGACAGCATATTCTGGGCTATGGCCACATTTAGCCCTAAATTATTTCAAATCTTTTTGGCCAATCCTACTTCGGCTATTGAACAAAAAGGGATTTGTGTAATTTGAACTAAACACTACTAGATACAGGTATAAACAGAAACATTGTACTCTGAATGATAATTAGGAGAAAATTTGCACATTTAATGTTGTTTTCCAGTTATCAGAGGGACATTGTTTGGAAAATCATACTCATATGTATCAAGGATTCACTAGATTAGGAACAAGTAAATTGCGAGGTATTTAAGGGCACAAGTTATTAAAAAGAATGAAATTTAAAGTTTTAGACAGATTAGTCTTAAAACCAAGATCATACAAATTCTAAATGCTTTCGAATTTATAATCTAGAACTGCTTTGTGGTTTCTTTTTAAGGAAGGATAAAGCGTGAACAGCTTTATCAGTTCAGACTTGGTCATTTAAGACATATATTACTATAATCGAAATTCATTCGTAAAAATATGCATACATTGATTTCAGAAAATTTATAAGATGCGGAATGAATTGAGAGCAATTAAATAATTCTGACTTATA
Organism: Nicotiana knightiana; assembly: GCA_005239525.1. Classification (NCBI taxonomy): domain Eukaryota; kingdom Viridiplantae; phylum Streptophyta; class Magnoliopsida; order Solanales; family Solanaceae; genus Nicotiana; species Nicotiana knightiana. The sequence continues at coordinate 32,338 of ML422036.1, read as the reverse complement.
TTGAAGGCAACTAAAATCAGAAATAGTTGTTTCCAAATCAATAAGTGTTTGTAAAATCCTATGCATGCTAATTTTGAACATACACTCCATTTTTATCTACTGTCATCATGCTACTTTTCGAAACAGGGATTGGATTATAAATTTACTAATAAAAACAACCTACTTTTCAGGGAAAAGAACAAACACGAACAGTAAGAAGAATTTAAATATATACAGTCCAGTCTTTAATTACAATGATTCTGAAAATGAATATCATTAATTACAACTTCGACTGCTACTGTCAACATGCATTTTTGAAAGGCAAGAAAATTTAAAATGATCAGTCTAACTAAGTTATCTGTCTTGAATGCTTTCAAAGCCATGCGTTCGAGCTTTCATTTGTAATCTGTAGAACACCTCAATTAGATGAGTGTGTTATGCACCCATTGGACTAAACAAGACTATGGTAGGAAGTCGAGTTTAAGTCGGATGATGCTTATACTAAGCTAAAACACAGAACTACTCGTGTATTCTCTAATGCGAATAATAAGTCCAAAATCTATTATTTGGGTAGTAGTAATCAATAGATCTTCAAACATTTATAGGACGAATCATATCATGAAGGAGGTTGGGCTCATCCTTTATGATGTTTTTTACACTATTTTTACCAGAAACAGGTTCTGGCCTCTTATAGGTTGAATCTGACCATAAAAGAGGGGTCAGATTCATCTCTATAGAGGTCTTATTCAACTCATAATTGTGCCATAGCTTTAATTTTAGGCATTTTTAGAGTATGAATCTGACCACTTGAAGGGTTCAGATTCAATGTTCTACAGCCTTTGTCGATTGTTCACTTCGTACCTTTAAGGGTGATAGCCTACTGTTTAAGCACTTAACATGGGGTGAATTTGACTATCAACAAATCAAATTCATCTACCCTAGTGCTGATGCTAACATAATTCTAAACTATACAGGGACTTTGATTATTTAGGCATTTTTAGAGAATGAATCTGGACATTTAAAGAGTCCAGATTCCTTATTCCAAGGCCTTTTTCGATCTCTTATTTTATACCCTTAAGAGGGTGACTTTCAGCAACTAAACCATTGTTTAAGCACCTGATATGGGGTGAATTTGACCATTATAGAGGGTCAAATTCATCTACCCTAGTGTTGTTTCATAACAGTATCTAGATATCTAAAACCTGGAATAAACCAGTATTTCAGCATCTTTGTAGGATGAACTTAACCATTAGAGGTTAAGTTCATTACCCTTTGATGCTATTTTCCAACACAAACATTGATTGCACAGTTATATAACAGGCAGTTTTAAGATGAAACAGACTTATGTAAAATTCAGAGATTAGAAACTAAACAAACATAATGTGTTACTCTATATACATGCATATAAGTTTATACAGAAATAGGTCTAAACAAATAAAAATACAGATTCATAGAGGAAAGACAAACAGATTTCATATTTTCATACTTCATAAAAAGAGAAGTCAGTTTTACATACCTTTAGAGTAAGATAACAACAGAAAAACTTGACCAAATAAAGGTCAAGCAATGGGAGTCAGCAGAAAAGAAGAGAAAGCCCAGCAGCAACAAATAGCAAACCCACAGTAGAGAAAACCCAGGGAAAGATAATTTTTGAATACCCAAATGATTGAATAAGAACAACAACCAAAACCAAGTCTTCTAGGATAGAAGATCACAGCTACAAGACAACCTAAGCTCAGATTGTTTCCCACTCCTACTGTCAATCCTTTTGCTTCTGTTTTCTAAGTTTTTAGTAGTCAAAGTTGTATTTTTCAATCCAAAGGATTCAGAGAAGAGTCTAAAAATCCTGAGAAGGGTCTCCAAATTTTTTTTTTTTAGTGGTTAAAAGTGTGTGCATATATAGGGGAATTTGGGATAGGATATGCTCAGCATATTCCTTATCCNAGTTAAATACTTAAGAAGCTACCTAAATTAATTTCTAGATTGAAGAAGTTGGAATCATTTAAATGTGAGACTAAGTGAATCAATTATTCTTAAGCTTAGTTAACTCAAATGCACAATTGAACCTAACTAGTTGTCTTAGATCAAATGAAAATAATTAAGTTGTTTAGACTTGATTAATTAGGGTGCTTAATCTCTACTGATTTTGGACCTGTTTTGAGATTGAGGTTAACTAGTGTTGGTTAATTCTAACTTAGTAAATTATACTTAACCTTTAATAAGATTAGGAGTCTAGTCTCTTTTTAGGAAGTTAGGTTAGACAATTAGCTTAATTAGTTAATTAGGTTCTTAGAGTTGGTTTCCAACCATACTTATTAGTTACCTAGGTTTAAGTTAATTTCATTACTAGGTGTTAATTCTAGTTTAATAGCTTGTTAATTGATTTAAGTCGATGAGTTTAATTCCTTAAACTTAGGTTAACTGATTTACTTGAGCTAATTCAACTCGACTACTTTGACTAAAATTAGAGACTTAGCTAGTTATTAAACCTAGGTATTTTTTTAGAAATTTTGTCACCTTGATTGATTCATGACCGTTCACTGGCTCAGAATCAAGTACTAACCTAATTAATCGAAAATCAATCGACTAAGCTAATTTAACCTATTCAAATAAGCAGGGAAGCAAATAATCGATTCANATTAACAGATTGAGCATAAAAACATGAATGAAAACAGTGATTAGCATGATTTTTGTCTTAATGGTGTATAGAAACAATAAAGAGGAGAGGAGATATGCGTTAAAGGTACTTGGCCTGGGAAAATTGAAGGTCGTCGGACCTTGTCGGACTCCCACGGGGTTTGGAAACAAATTCAACCCACATGAATCAATAGCCCTCTACGAGAGCTATCGATCCATGTAGGTAGAAGCTATTGCAGGTCTCTAAGTCAGTCAGCATGGGTGAATTAGGGTTTATGGATTCTTAGATCTAAGATTGGGGTTTTTTGGGGTGGTTTTTGAAGAAACTAATAACAGGACGGGGTTGAGGGGAGGATGAGGATTAACCGGTGCGAGTTTANCATTTATATAGTTTAGAGGGGGTGAGTTCCTGGCCGTTCGATCTATTTCGATCAATGGCCAGGATTTAATCGACTAGACCAAAACGGTGTCGTTTGGTTAGGCTGGGGCAGGCCGGGTAAGGGATTTGGGCTGGGTTGGACTGGGTAGTTTCAAGGGATTGGGTTTGGGCCTGGGTATTTCTTGGCCCAAGTCCGATTTTGTTTTCTTAGTTAGTTAACTTAATTATTCTAATTAAATTGAACTCTAACTTAATCAAAAAATGTAGCAATTAATTTCAAACCATATTTTTCATATATTTACATATTAATTAAGAATAAAATAACCAATTATATATTCTTAATTAAATCTATAATTTATCTAATAAAATGATTAATTTTTATAGTAATTAGTTATTAAAAACTACATTACGTTAAATACTCGTTATTTGTCTATCATTTAATTAATTATAACTAATAACTTCATAATGTAAAATTTTCAATGATTTTGAAAGATGAATTATGGATATGCAAACAATGCAAATAATTCACAATTAATTACTGAAAAATCAACCAATATTCATAAAATCAATTGATTTATTGGGATTTTTATAGGACGATACGGCGAGTAAAAATCACATGCTCACAGCTGCCCCTCTTTGCTCGGAAACACGAAGAGTTTTCGGGCAAAGACAAAATGAGCGGCAATGAACGACTTTCACCCATTCATATGTTGCATTGTGAAGCGATTTTTGAAAAGTTTGACCGAACCCTACTTCAAAGGTTGCCTACATATCCTTGGTTATAAAGGAATCAGGTCAGTGTAGTTCTGGAAGTTTTGGTAGCTGGGACTACCGAGTAACTGTGGTTTCACTGCGGTTGCTGCTGTTACTGCTGCGGATCTCCTTGTTACACCCAAAGTAAACAAAACGACAGACTAAACTAAACCTATCAGCTGCTAGTTACAAGATCCCTATGTAAGACCTGTTCTTGAGTCTTGATCTTCTGCTAACTCTGACCCGGATCTTGATGTTTGTTAGCCGCAGGCGTTGGTTTCGTCTCTTCTCTTTTCGGATCAAGGCAGGATATACCGAACTGATGACTTCAATCTCGTCCCGAATAGTCCATATCTTCTCCATATCTGCACTTTTGGATTCAATCTTCTCTCTTTTCTTTTTGTTTTGTTATTTTGGATCGAAACTTCTTCTTTTGGTCGTCTCGGGTTCCAACGTAATCTGCACAAAATCAAAATGAACGAACAAAATTTCTGCCCCAGTTTTCACTAGGGGAATCTTGTGAGTTATTGCAAGAAAATCTATACTACATTATTATTGAAAATGGCGAAAGGCCGGGGCAGTGCACCCGGAGTTATTTGTAGACTAGGGCGTGGATACCCTATGCCTCAAAAGTAAAATCAACTAGGGACCAGAGACCCTATGTTGGAAAAGATCGACGGGTTATGTTGCCGTCAAGAAAAGATCACCAGGTTATGCCGGTGTCTGGGGAAGGATCAACATGTTATGTTGTTGCTTGAAAAGGGATTACTGGGTTATGCCAGTGTCTGAAGTGATCAACAGGTTATGCTGTTGTCAGGAGGATCACCGGGTTATGTCGGTGTCCGGGAAGGTCAACAGGTTATGCCGTTGCCTGAAAAAAAAAAGAGATCACTGGGTTATGCCAGTGTTTGGAAGTGATCAACAGGTCATGCTATTGTCAAGAGGATCATCGGGTTATGCCGGTGTCCGGGGAGGTCAACAGGTTATGTTGTTGCCTGAAAAAGAGATCACTGGGTTATGCCAGTGTCTGAAGTGATCAACAGGTTATGCTGTTGTCAGAAGGATCACCGGGTTATGTCGGTGGCTGGGAGGTCAACAGGTTATGCCGTTGCCTAAAAAAAAGAGATCACTGGGTTATGCCAGTGTTTGGAAGTGATCAACAAGTCATGCTGTTGTCAGGAGGATCACCGGGTTATGCCGGTGTCCGGGGAGGTCAACAGGTTATGCTGTTGCCTGAAAAAGAGATCACTGGGTTATGCCAGTGTTTGGAAGTGATCAACAAGTCATGCTGTTGTCAGGAGGATCACCGGGTTATGCCGGTGTCCGGGAGGTCAACAGGTTATGCTGTTGCGTAAAAAAAAAAGATCACTGGGTTATGCCAGTGTTTGGAAGTGATCAACAGGTCATGCTTTTGTCAGGAGGATCACCGGGTTATGCCGGTGTCCGGGGAGGTCAACAGGTTATGCTGTTGCCTGAAAAAGAGATCAGTGGGTTATGCCAGTGTCTGAAAGTGATCAACAGGTTATGCTGTTTTCAGGAGGATCACCGGGTTATGCCGGTGTCCGGGGAGGTCAACAGGTTATGCTGTTGCCTGAAAAAGAGATCACTGTGTTATTCCAGTGTTTGGAAATGATCAACAGGTTATGCTGTTGTCAGAGGATCACCGGGTTATGCCGGTGTCCGGGAGGTCACAGGTTATGCTGTTGCCTGAAAAAGAGATCACTGTGTTATTCCAGTGTTTGGAAATGATCAACAGGTTATGCTGTTGTCAGAGGATCACCGGGTTATGCCGGTGTCCGGGAGGTCACAGGTTATGCTGTTGCCTGAAAAAGAGATCACTGTGTTATTCCAGTGTTTGGAAATGATCAACAGGTTATGCTGTTGTCAGAGGATCACCGGGTTATGCCGGTGTCCGGGAGGTCACAGGTTATGCTGTTGCCTGAAAAAGAGATCACTGTGTTATTCCAGTGTTTGGAAATGATCAACAGGTTATGCTGTTGTCAGAGGATCACCGGGTTATGCCGGTGTCCGGGAGGTCAACAGGTTATGCTGTTGCCTGAAAAAGAGATCACTGTGTTATTCCAGTGTTTGGAAATGATCAACAGGTTATGCTGTTGTCAGAAGGATCACCGGGTTATGCCGGTGTCCGGGAGGTCAACAGGTTATGCTGTTGCCTGAAAAAGAGATCACTGTGTTATTCCAGTGTTTGGAAATGATCAACAGGTTATGCTGTTGTCAGAAGGATCACCGGGTTATGCCGGTGTCCGGGAGGTCACAGGTTATGCTGTTGCCTGAAAAAGAGATGACTGGGTTATGCCAGTGTCTGAAGTGATCAACAGGTTATGCTGTTGTCAGAGGATCACCGGGTTATGCCGGTGTCCGGGAGGTCAACAGGTTATGCCGTTGCCTAAAAAAAAAAAGAGATCACCAGGTTATGCCGGTGTCTGCTTGGGTGCGGGACCCTACATTGGCATCAACTGAGGACTGGGATATCCTTGGTTGGAAAATGTTTGGCCAAGGGTTGAAGATCCTATGCTACTTTTAGGGTCGCATCACATTCAACTTCATTTTTTTTTTTAATGTTTTTATTTATTATTATTCTTGTTTTTGTTTCTTTTTTTTCTTTATATACGCGGGAAAAGTTCTTTGGAGGAAACTTCCCTTTCTTTGGAGTCAATGCTGCAGAGTTCCTTCTAGCTCTTGCGCGATTCCTTTTTATTGCATCTGCCTTTTGCACGGTTGCTTTTGCACCTGTTTCCTATTTCAAGCAAACAACAATTTGTTAGTTTGAAACGGTGGTCGGTTTTGCGGCCTTGATTTTCAGCTGCTTGATTTCAATTCTTTTGATGAAGATCTCAACCACCTGCTTGCTTGTTCGCTTGCTGGGGATTGGGTTTCCTCTCTAATCCCGGGGCCTTGGCTTTCCAGATTTCACCATGGTGATCGGTCACGTGGGTCCCGACATTTTATTTTGCCTTTGTAGGCTTTTAACTTGCTTTTTCTTTTGGATTTTCGGAGTATTGGGGTTTGGGGAGGAGTTTTGGGCCTTCAAATTCTATGAAACGGCTGATATAGTTGAGGCGTCCCAGGAAATCATCACATCTTTCTTGCTTTTTGGCGGTGGAAATTCTTGGATGGCTTTGAACTTTTATGGGTCCAACTCTATTCCTCGGCGATTGACGATAAATCCCAATAACTTTATGGCAGGCACCCCGAATGCACACTTTTGCGGGATTTAGTTTCAGATTATACTTCTGCAACCGGTCAAAGAATTTCCTCAAGTCTTCCATGTGGTCTGCGGCCTTCTTGGATTTAATGATGACATCATCCACATATACCTCTATCTATTTATGTATCATGTCATGGAAAATGGTTTTCATGGCCCTCATGTAGGTGGCCCCAGCATTCTCTAAACTGAATGACATCATTTTGTAGCAGTACACTCCCCATGGTGTTATGAAGGATGTTTTCTCGGCGTCTTCTTCATCCATCCAGATCTGATGGTAACCTGCGAAGAAATCTACAAAGGACTGGAGTTCATGCTTGGCGCAATTGCCGATCAAAATGTGTATATTCGGCAGTGGGAAATCGTCCTTTGGGCTTGCTCTATTGAGATCCCGATAATCAACACAGACTCTGACTTTCCTGTCCTTTTTCGGAACATGCACAATGTTGGCTAACCAGGTTGGATATTCAACTACCCTGAGGACCTTGGCTTTGAACTGCTTAGTAACTTCCTCCTTAATTTTTAGGCTCATATCTGACTTGAATTTCCTGAGTTTCCGCTTTACCGGTGGGTACATTGGATTTGTAGGCAACTTGTGGGCCACTATGGATGCGCTCAATCCGGTCATATTGTCGTATGAGCATGCAAAGATATCCTCATATTCTTTCAGGAACCGAGTGTATTCCTCTTTCTCTGACGGTGACAAATGGATGCTTATGCGGGTTTCCATGACGGTTTCCGAATCTCCCAAGTTGACTATCTCGGTTTCATCCAGGTTGGACTTGGGCTTGTTCTCAAAGTTCTCCACTTCTTTGACAATTTCCTCAGGTATTACATTCTCTTCTTCTATTTCTTCTGATTCACTGTCCTTCTGTTACGTTGTCTCATTACAAGTCACTGTTGTTGGTTCATCAAGATAAGAAATAGTAATGTTGTAGGGATAAATATGTGAAAGAAAAATAGTAATAATAAAACATCAATCCATTTAGAATGTCAAACAAAATGATTTCAAATAATTTTTTTCAAAACAGAATATTAAAAGTATTATTTAAAACAAAATGCCAAAGGGGAAATCATTTTCAAAAGTAAACAATGCTATCAGCCTTGCTACCCCGAGACTCGTTGGGCCCTTGATGGTTTAACGGTCCAGTTCATGAGAGATACTCCCTTCTCCACTGTCTGGATAGTGAGGCCGTCTTCCTCCTCCTGCTCAACTATTACACAACAATCCATATCATCGTCTTCCAAGAACAAATTCCTCAATGCTGCCAAGGCTTCTTCTTCCTCTGACCCCCATAATGTATTGGCTTGATGGAAGGTCTGATTCAGGTGCGGCACGGGTTTCTCAAGAGGATATTATGAACCACGCCATGGTGGCGACCAATTCTGATATTCCTGCCAGGTATACTAATATCTGATCCTGAAGGTTGTGCCATGGCGCTTCAGCTGTACTGGTTTGGAGATACCTTGAAGATTTTTACCAAGCCCCTTACTAGGTTCATACCCTGCCTATATCAATATGCTCTCTATTTTTCTACTCCACCATTTATCCTTCTCAATCGCGTTAACACGCTCGATGTGATGGTAGGTTTCTCCACCTAACTTCCTTCTATTTTCTACCACTGGAACAGTCTGACTGGTGTAAATAGGGTTGCTCCCATCTTCATGGATGATCACTTCTTGATGTTTCCATTCAAATTTTACCGCTGGGTTCAAAGTAGATGCGACAGCTCCAGTGGTATGTACCAAGGCCATCACAACATCAGATTGTACGAGGCGGATATGTCTAGTACCTGGAATTCAACATCGAACCAGGTAGGACCCATTTGCAAGCATAGGTTGGTTTCTCCAATAGTGGCTCTTTGTGACCCATCGAATTCTTTCACATTCATAGATCCTGCTCGTATTTCATATAGGCCCTTGCCCAACCTCTTCAGTGTTGTCAATGGGCAAATATTGAGGCTGGATCCTCCATCTATCAAAACTCTAATAATGAACTTATCTTCACATTGCACTGTGATGTGCAGTGCCCTATTGTGACTTAACCCTTCAGGTGGAAACTCATCCTCATGGAAGGTGATCTTGTGGCTTTCTAGCACCTGACCTATCATATTGGACATTTCTCCGCTAGTAATGTTGTTGGGCACATATCCTTCGTTCAGTACCTTCATCAGAGCATTCCCATGTGCTTCAAAATTTTGCAGCAACGATCAGATAGATATCTGAGCGGGAGTCTTATTTAGATGATCCATAACAGAATACTCCATTTCTTGTACGTTCCTCCAGAGGTCATCTGGACAAGTCTCAATAATGGATGGTTTGCTGGAAGCTTGCTTACTGGCTTCCCCCAAATGTTCAGGTGTATAAACCCTTCCTGTTCTAGTCATTCCTTGTGCGGCACCAGATTCTTCCATCTTTGACCTTCCTTTTCTTCTAGCCTCGGCCACATAATCCCAAGGTACAACATTGGAACTGAAGGGTGGTGTGGATGCCACCGTTACAGTGAAAATTGTGGCCACCTCCACCTTAAATGGACTGGGTGTTGCTGCAGGTGGGGTTACTTCTACTTCAAAAGCAACTAATGCGGCTACCTCTACTTCAACTGGTGGATGCACCTGCACCACAATGCGATTGAGCGTGACTGCAGGTTTCTTAGGATCATCACCTTCTCTAATAAGACCAATTGATCTCTCGGGATTCCATTCTTCATCGGTTTCTATCGCATTGACCCCTTCACCGCTATGATCTGGGAGGGGATTGTTGCAGACATTAGGTACAGTTTCCTTTGCATGTATGACCTTATTATCAATCAGTTTTTAGATCTTGTCTTTCAAGGTGCGGCACTCGTCAATAGTATGTCCCTTCACACCGGAATGGTACACACAGGTCTTGTTTGGATTGACCCATTGAGATGAATTCTCCATTGCCACAGCGGGAATAGGGGTGACATAACCAGTAGCTTTCAATCTCTCGTACAACTGGTCGATGGGTTCAGCAATGGCGGTGTGTTGTCTGGGTGGCTTGCAGTCAAAATTAGGCCTGGGTTTTTAGTAGTTTGGACGATTTGGAGGTGACTGGTAATAGGATGGTTGGGAATTATAGGTATGGTAGGCGGTAGCAGGTTGGGAATATCTGGGAGGTTAAGGTTGGTATGTGGGTGGAGGTGTTTGGTATACAAATGGATTTTTTGGGCCTTGGGAAACCATTACTGTTCCCACTTCTTTCTTCTTTGATATGCCACCTGATTGTAGTGCTTTATTCTGGGCCTGCAGTGCCTCGAAATCTGCAACCATTCCACTTTTGATACTTCCTCGATCCTTTCTCCGAGCTTGATGATATCAGAGAACTTGTGATTCTCAATTACCATTAACCTTTCATAATATTGTGGATCCTGAGCCTTGACAAAGAACTTGTTCATCTGCTCTTCATCTAATGCCAGCTTGACCTTCGCTTCTTCTGACCTCCATCGAGTAGCATACTCACAGAAAGTCTTAGTGGGATTCTTCTTGAGATTCTGGATATAGAAGACGTCTGGTGCATTTTTCGTGTTGAATATAAAGCTATCCATGAAATCTGATGCCATGCTTACCCAATTAGCCCATATCTTGGGATTTTGACTTATGTACCAAGATAGGGCATCTCCAGTGAGGCTTCTCATGAATAGCGTCATGCGAATACTTTCGTCCTTTCCAACCCCTACGAGCTTGTCACAGTAGGTCATCAAATGTACCTTTGGGTCACCCGTTCTATCGAACATTTTGAGCTTAGGAGATTTGTAACCCTCCGGCAGTTCCACATCTGGATGAATGCACAAATCCTCATAATTCAAACCTTCAATTCCTTTGCCTCCTTCAACACCCTGAACCCGGTTTGTGAGTTTCTTGAGCTCCTCTTCCATGTTCTTAATGAGCACGTCCTTCTCGGAAGATTCTGGTGTATATAAGATTGGTTGAGTAGAGTGGGGTAATATTTCCACGTATATGGGGTTTTTTGGCGAAGGCTAGGAGTTTGGGTATAGTGGCAATCATTGGTTGAATTTTGGGGATCGATGATAGGCTGTGGGGTATTCTGAGGAGTGTGGTAAGTGGTTTGCGGATATTAAGTCGGGAGATGTTGATGTTGAGGAGGTTTAGGTATGGGTAAAGGATTTTGAGAAGGGGTTGTATATTGGTGGGGTATGGGAGGATTCTGCGGGCGTTGGTTGGGTGTATTCTGGGGAGGTGCCGGGTTTTGGGTATTTGGATGGTTAATATCTGGGATGTTTAGTGTGATGGAGAGGTTTTCCAAGTTACAGACCTGCTCAAGCTCACCTTATAGTTCAAGTATATTCTTTTCAAGCCGCAAAACCAAGTCATTTGGTGCCAGAGTGCTCCGACCATCAGAAGTTTCAACATTCTCAACATGTGCGATGTTGTCGCCACTTATATTATCCATCTTATCTTTCCCTTTGCCTTTTGATGCACTTGGAGGAGGAGGAGGTAGAAGGCCTCTAGATATGGTGTGATATGATGATGATGCCAGTATGTGTGAACCAACCTTGGGGAATGGGAATAATCAAAAAGAAAATAAAAACAAAGAGACAAGTCAGTTTCTATAGTAAAAAGGAAATCATAAATGCTTGAAAATAGGCAATTAAATTGACATAAAGTGGGAAAGGGAAACAATGCGCATGTATTAACAGAATAAAGCCTGCTTAAAGACTAATTCATAAAAAGCAAGTTCGTTATGGTAAGATCCTAAGGGTTATCCCCAGTAGAGTCGCCATGCTATCGCGCCTCCCTTTTTCCTCGCGAAATCGGGTTTCGACATTTCTGAGACAACTCCCTTCCTTTTGGGATGGGGTGTGGGATTTGAAGAGTCGCCACCTAACAGATTAAGGTGTGTTAGGGAACCTAGAGCAGTTAACTCATGAAACTAGTTTGCATCACCAGAGATCGGGTAAGGGCTCGAAATTACCTTGAGGGGAAGGTGTTAGGCACCCCTCGAGGTCCACAACGGAGGGTCCTGACTGAACTTAATTAAGAAATTAGTCTTAAAGGAAAATAAAACGATTTAGACAACTATTATTTCAAAACATGAATTAAAAGGGCTCCTATGTTTTTTAGCTCATAGGATCATTTCCATGCAATACTTGGTAACTTTCCCCAAGTTGGGGTGCTACACATAGTATTAGCGCATGGGTTATCATTTCCTTTACTACTCAATTACTATCTTTCCGTTGTTACTTAAGCGTTCTAGTAGCTTCTAACTCGTGCCTTATGTGTGCACTACCCGTCCCTTACCTATGGTCTTGGAAGTGTTTAGGACCTCTATTTAAGGTAGTTCTAGACTGACCTATGTTTCTTAAAACGAGAAAAATCTAGGCGACAAACAAAATTTAGATAGGACTATCATGTAAGGAGCAAATAAGGGTTCATGTTAACCTCCACAAGTAACAAAAAATTCACGCAGTTAAATCAACAAATTTCATTAATTTAGGATCTTATAGGTAGGATATCTAGATGGGCATAAAAAGAATGTAAGAAACCAGTTTATTAGAATGAGCACTGTAACCTAATGGCTTGCCTACTGATTTTATTAAGCTTTGAAACTGACATTTCAGGCAGCAAGATGTCACATTTTTAGGCCCAAAAACCTTAAAAACCCTACAGGTTTGCCTAAGTGTGTCACGACCCAAACGATGGGCCGCGACGGGCACCCAGTGCCTTACTCAACTGAGTACCAACATAACATATCTATTCGTATCACACTATCATAGATAACTGAGACGGAGAGGATGCCGTGAAATAGGTAGAATACTACATGTAGTACCAACTTATACATAAGACCTATGGGCCTCTAAGACAAAAATAACCACCCGTACACTAAACATAGGCCGACATGGCCATATAATATTTTACGTACATGACATATGTCTACAAGCCTTTAAGGATACATAATTTTCATAAAGTTCAGGACAGAGCCCCGCCATACAAAACAATACACATCAAAATCATACTGACCAAACAAGCAACTCCGGAGCAAATAGAGTGCACCAACATCTTCTGCTGAACTGATCGCCTACTTGGAGGACTGTCGACCTGTCTATCGGATCCTGCGGGCATGAAACTCAGCGTCCCCAGGCAAAAGGGACGTTAGTACGAATAATGTACTGAGTATGTAAGGCACATAAATAAGTACATACCAGACATGGAAGAAATATAAAGTATATGACTTAACCTGTAAGACTGGATAATTCTGTAAATCATGAAATAATTATAGTGTCATACATATATGTATGAATGTCATGTCGTGCATAGGTACATGTTTCATAACATCATCAAGCCTCTGAGGGCATCCCATCATATCATCTCGGCCACTGTGGGCAAAATCATCATCGTATACCAGCTGATCAGGTGGTGGTGCGTATATAATGCCATAACCTTTCCCATATCCCATATACATATACATACATATATACGCGTATATAACGTCATTAAAATCATATATATATATATATATATATATATATATATACATACATATATACGCGTATATAACGCCGTTTGAATCATATTTCAGCCAATGTANATGGGGAATCAAGAATATAGACACCCCTACTATTTCTATGAATAGAGTAATTTATAGAAACTGTGTATTTGCTCGTTTCTTCAGTATAATTTGGACCATGACAAAAGAAAGAAGGGATAGTCTTAACATACCTGAGTCGATTCTCTTGAGAAAGATTACAGTGTAGTCTGTTAATATTGCGAAATATCACGTTAATTTGAAAGATTGGGCGCAACGTATAGTTTATATAACATGCATTTTCATTTAGAATGGTTGAACGTGCTTTTTATGCAAAAGAAACTTGCTGACTATTTAAGTTGAAACATAATTTCCTAGAATTTGATGGACTCCTTCAGAAGAGGGGTAATGAATGAATTCTAATTTTCTTAGCTTGTTATCTTTGGTTTAGATGGGTCCCTTATTGAAAGATTAGCGTCACCTTAAGGTGTGACACCTTACCCATTCTTATTATTAGTCATCTAGGGAGCTTAGGAAGCTTGCCACGTTAGGGGGGGGGATTTAATTATTATCCACTAATTTATTAATTAACTAGGTAATATCTCGTTACCCGATAATTAACCAATTACCTATATAAGTAAGAATTATCTCAAATTACCTAAAAATACTACTCATTTTTAATATACTTTATACATTATACTACCGTGGTCATATGGTACCTAGCATGATACTAGTTCATAATTATCGGGTATTATCGCTCGACTCGTATTTTATCTCAAATTGGCCACTTGGACGAAAATTCATTTTCTTTGTCTTGCTTCCCCTCTCACCTTTACGAATTTACTCATCACTTTCTTGAAATAGCATAGTCCTTATAATCTCCAAATAATCTTTTCCTTAGACTGATGTCAATTACCTTACAACAAATTTAACTTACAATACTACATGGTGCAACATCGTCGTAATTTAATACTGTGAAGCGTAACCTCATCGTAATTTAATACTGTAAGGCATTACATCATCGTAATATAATACTGCAGGATGTAGCATCATCGTGATATTGCGGGGCGTAACATCATTCCCCCCTTTGGAACATTCGTCCTCGAATGTTGACTGATGCTCTTATCATTTTCATAAATTATAGCTCTTGTGAATACCTTAATACTCTCCTTGCCATTTGCGCAGTTGTTCTGTGAATAACTTCAATGGCCAGGGCATACCCCCCTTTAGGCCTCTTTCCCACGCCTTGACTTGTGATCGAATTCCTTCCAATCTCGTAATTGTTGCCACCTCCTACCATGCAGCATGTACAATTCTGACCTTGTAAGTGCGCTTATACGTATCTTCTCTCCTCTTTCCTTTATCTTTTAGCCAATTTCTAGGCCTTACTTTGTAAACATCTACAGAGCTTAATAAGATGTCTCTCTGGGCATCTATAGGTATACTGAAGTTCTCCGCTCGACACCTTGTAGAACTTGCGAATATTGCTATATCTTATTTCATAGACCTGGTTATCCATTCGTATGACTTTACTGTATCTATGTAGGTAATGCTATACCATAACTCTTACTTCAATTTGTCATTATTGAGGTCTGCAACCAACTCCAGGTTACTCTCGTTGCTTATCCTTAAGAATGATGGTCTAATTTCATCTCATGTTGTTGAACTTCCATCCATCTATGGTTGATTCACCTTAATGTTGATTCATCATCTACTACTGATAACTTGATCTCTTATGTAACACTGCCGCTAGGGTTCACATTTCATCGGGGAACATCTGAAAGGATTAGACTGATCCACCTGGGGCGATACCATGATTTCATAACAGTATCTCACAACATCCCACTGTGATTCACCTTACGTGGGTATCTTAATCTTGTCCAATTCATGAGATCCCTTTCTTTTCTTCGTCGGATATTTACTCAATCGAAGGCCCAAACGTCATCCTTTATCTATCACAATTATACCCCCATTCTATTACCAGGGTAGCACTCCATCTCCTCTAAATTCTACTAGTCTTAAACCCCTTTGAGTTTATTCAGGCAATACTGAGCTTTCAATAACTTAAAAAAACCATCAGCTCTTTTTGTTTTCATGGGCTTAATCCCAAGGACTTATCCATTCTCGTCACATTCTCCTTCGCCTTTTCTTATCCTTACTCCCATCTTCCTAAAACCTTATCGCTCTACCATACGTTAGCTTGCGACCTATATGTACCTTTTTATATTATTCGCAACCTTCCTTCAACTTGCTTGCACCATATATTTCCTTATGTTATTATGGAACATCAAGCAAGACATCACATCGTCTCTAACTCTTCTTTACTCTCTTAACTAAATCTCTTGGTATCTAGAAACCATAGGCTGGAAGATATGCCACTAATTACACCGCTACTGATACTGAGTTCCAGCGCTTCTAGCCTTCTATCCGAGGTATGGACTATTCCCAACCTTCTGCATCTGAGTATCTTGTACGTTATTCACTTTTACCTTACTTACCTTAAAATATCGCATCACATCTTCTATCTCTTTCATGACCTCCTTTCCCACATAGGTATAATTCATATAATACTTGCATCTCTGGTGTATACACAATCCGGTGAGAGCTACATACTAAATTCTTATAAGGCTGGTACTTTTTCTAATTGGCTTCCTTGTAGAGCCGTTGTAGAATATGGCTACTGTACTATATCTCTTGCACCTCTGACATTTAAAAGTGATCCTACAATGTTCTCAATCACGATTTCTATAATTGTTTGGGTCTAATAATCAGAGTCCAGATTTAGAAGCAGCTCTTTAATTTCTTCTTCCTTCTGATCAGCCTTCATATAGGCTTAAGCTATCTTTCGATTTGTGGCTCATGGTGTTAGTTATTACTTTAGCCTTTCATGGACGCAATAAAATATCCATGATACAATCTCCTAACAATTCAATCCTTTGTCTAAGACCTGCACTCAATTCTTTCTTTTAACTTATACCAGAGTCTTCTACAGTTGATCATTAGTTGAATAATTCCTTTTGTTCCATCTTAGTTTTCTTCAATTGTAAGCAATTGCTTTTCCTGGTCTTTTTTTTACTCCTTGTTGCGTGTATACTTCGCTTATCTTAGTTCCCACGCATGCTAGAGTTTTCGTGCAACTCGTATGATCTCGAGTATTACTTTTAATTCTACTTCCCATTCATTATCCATGATAGGTGCAACTTTCTTTTGGAGTGCATACAATTTTGTAGTTAGACTGTTATTACACCACCCTTTCCTCTTTACGTCACTGTGCTTTGGTTGAAGCCTTTTTCCTTATCTCCTTAACTAGTCTTTCACTGTGGTACTTAGGGAGAAACCTTGACTCTTGTAAAGTTGTGAGCTTATTAAGGACCTTTTGATGTCCTTCCTTGCCTATAATTATCTGTAGTTTCTTACCTCCATGCCCTTGTGCTTGTAGGGTTGCTTCTGAACTGATATTTTGACTGTTTTCCCAGTGGCACTCTCATTAATACGGTCCCCCGACTCCTATTTGAATATATCTCAAGTATTATAATGACATTACTGCAAGGCTGAATTCTCCATGGTGGGGTTTACTACATTTGTCTTGCATGATTTGCTGATCTGTCTGTAACTTCTTGTCTAGTCATGACTAGGCTCTTCCTGAATCAACTACTAACTACTCGTCGGCCCATTCTCATATCCATTTTCCACGTAATCTTTCTTGAGTTATTTCCTTATCTTAACTTACCTCACGTACTGGCTCCTTATCTATCAATAACATCTTGGGAAGGAACCTTTACTTCCCCTTTTGACGTTGTGCTTACACAATGTTCTGGAATCATGGCATTTCTGTAACATTTGGAAAAGTTCAATCTCATCCCTTTCTTATTTTTATCGCATTCTTCCTTTATTATTCCATATTCCCCCCTTTTAAGGGAGTACTAAGACTTGAAGTTATGACGACCTGCATCAAGACTCCTTATCAAGAGGTTTACACCTTTCAGTACGCACATGATCTGCTGAAGACCTCACATTTACTTATCATAAGTATGATGCAATGTCGAGTTCCTCCGACCCAACTCTTCCATATCCATGTCTTTTACCAACCGTCTTTCTGGATGTAGGTATCGTCTTAGTACGAATAAAATAGAAGTTAGGAATTTGAATTCTTACAACTGAGCTCTACCACACGATCTAGAGTAAGAAAAAAGAGTGACAGTCCTAAATGCCATGTAGCCTCCTGCTTATAAGTGTGGTGCACATCACACCCATAAACAAGACTCTACTAGACACGGCTTGTAGACTCCCTAGGACAGAACTGCTCTTATACCACTTTTATCATGACCCAAATCGATGGGCTGCGATGGGCACCCAGTACCTTACTCAACCAAGTACTAACATAACGTATCTATTCGTATCACACTATCATAGATAAGTGAGCCGGATAGGATGCCGTGAAATAGGTAGAATACTACATGTGGTACCAACTTATACATAAGACCTATGGGCCTCTAAGACCAAAATAACCACCTCTACACTAAACATAGGCCGACATGGCCATACAATATTTTACGTACATGACATCTGTCTACAAGACTATAAGGATACATAAGTGTCATAAAGGTCGGTAAAAATCCCCTCCATACCAAACAATACACATCTAAATCATATTGACCAAACAAGCAACTCCGGAGCAAATAGAGTGCACCAACATCTTCTGCTGAACTGATCGCCTACTTGGAGGACTCTCGACCTGTATATCGGAACCTGCGGGCATGAAACGCAGCGTCCCAAAGAAAAAGGGATGTCAGTATGAATAATTTACCAAGTATGTAGGGCACATAACTAAGTACATAACAGACATGGAATAAATATAGAGTACATGACTCAATTACGTATGAATGTCATGTCGTGCATAGGTACATGTTTCATAACATCATCAAGCCTCTGAAGGCATCCCATCATATCATCTCGTCCACTGTGGGCAAAATGATCATCGTATACCAGCTGATCAGGTGGTGGTGCGTATATAACACCATAATCTTTCCCATATCCCATATACATATACATACATATAAATGCATATATAATGTCATTTGAATCATATATATATATACATACATATATATATATATATATATATATATATATAAATATATACGCGTATATAACGCCATTTGAATCATATTTCAGCCACTGTGGGCAACATCATCATCATATACCAGTTGATCAGGTGGTGGTGCGTATATAACTCTGTAACCTTTTCCCATATCCCATATACTATATTTACTTATATACGCGTATATAACGCCATCTAGTTATGGGTCAATGCACATGTATGAAATGCATGAAAAGTATGTAATAATCTCAATATTCCTTCCGGATAAACTCTTCCAACTGCGTATTATTCTGAGACCCATGAACAGAAAATAATAAAAATTATCATGGGGAATCAAGAATATAGACACCCCTACTATTTCTATGAATAGAGTAATTTATTGATACTGTGTATTTGCTCGTTTCTTCAGTATAATTTGGATCATGCCAAAAGAAAGAAGGGATAGCCTTAATATCCTGAGTCGATTCTCTTGAGAAAGATTACACTGTAGTCCGTTAATATTGCAAAATATCACGTTAATTTGAAAGCCTGGGCGCAACTTATAGGTTATATAACATGCATTTGCATTTAGAGTGGTTGAACGTGCTTTTTATGCAAAAGAATCTTGCTGACTATTTAAGTTGAAACATAATTTCCTAGAATTTGATGGACTCCTTCAGAAGAGGGGTAATAAATGAATTCTAATTATCTCAGTTTGTTATCTTTGGTTTAGGTGGGTTCCTTATTGAAAGATTAGTGTCACCTTAAGGTGTGACACCTTACCCATATAATTAAGAATTATCTCAAATTACCCAAAAATACTACTCATTTTTAATATACTTTATACATTATACTACCGTGGTCATATGGTACCTTGCATGGTACTAGTTTATAATTATCGGGTATTATCGCTCGACCCGTATTTTATCTCAAATTGGACACTTGGATAAAAATTCATTTTCTTTGTCTTGCTTCCCGTCTCACCTTTACGAATTTACTCGTCACTTTCTTGAAATAGCATAGTCCTTATAATCTCCAAATAATATTTTCCTTAGAATGATGTCAATTACCTTACGACAAATTCAACGTACAATACTACAGGGTGCAACATCATCGTAATTTAATACTGTGAAGCGTAACCTCATCGTAATTTAATACCGCAAGGCGTTACATCATTGTAATATAATACTGCAGGACGTAACATCATCATGATATTGCGGGGCGTAACAAAGTGATAACCAGAGTAGAATCCTATAGGCATGGCATATACAACTGTTAATTATAGACCTATAACATGGTTTCTAAGAGAATTGCTCATAAAGACAGGTTTTATCTTTTTAAATCTTATAGGAATGCTTTCTAATTTGCAGAATTAATTAACTCCTATAGGCATGATTTCTAAGTATTGAAACTGATTTGTTTATTTCCTATAGACATGGTATCTAAATTGAAACTGATTTTTATTCCCTATAGGCATGAATTCTATTAATCACATGTGGGCAGAATTTAGGCAAGTCACTAGGAAAATTTATTAATTCTTACAAATATGATCCTATATACATGATCACTAATGCACATTGAGATTGGAAATATGACCAGATCCTATGAACATGGATTCTAATGCTGAATTAACAAAATACCTATAGGCAGTGTCTCTAGTATGCAAAAAATGTGGGAATACAGAGTCACAAACAATCAGAAAAATCCTATAGGCAGGATGTCTAAATGAGTAGTCGCATTCACATAATAAATCAACACGATAAACCTATAGGAAGGATTTTTACCCGAGTTTTAATCAAAGATATAGAAACCCCCCCCCCCAACTTTTACAGACAACCCTAGATATGTTTATTATAGAGATTATTACATTATTACAGCCCAATAATGAATAAATTACTCAGCAAAATTCATTATACTATAGGGAGCCTTCATAGGCCCAATATTAACCTGGAAACCAGGCATTAAAGCAAAGCAAGTCTTATGTATACAGATGGTCCATCCATGGTACATAGAATTAGGTTCCTAGTGCGTCAAAGTTCCCAAGGGACTCAGGGACCCCGGGCAATGCTCACACCAGGACCAAACTTAAAGAATCAGTTCATAAAAGATTGGAAGATCAGCCCTAATGTGTTAGAGTTCGGAGGAGTCTCAACGACCCTAGGCAGTGCTCACACTAGGGGTGGTAGGAACCTAGATAACTAAGAGTAGAAGTTTGAAAACCAGTACATAGGGGGTAAGGGGGACAGTTTGGAAAACAGTGCATAAAAAATAGTAACAGAACTGTACCAAAGAATAAACAAGACTCATGTTCAACATATAGTTCAAACAAGTTTGCATTTTTGTTTAGGCTAGATGCTAATATTAAAAAACCATGGCATAAGCATAGAATTAGTTAGTAAACAAACAGGACACATGAATTAGCCACACATTGATCACATGTTTCTAGAAAAGTTCAGAACAGGGAACTAAATTAGGAAGAGTTTAATATTATTGAAGATAGCTTAGCTTAACAGCATCACTGAGTGGAATCAGGAAGTCACATAGCAAACAGAATCATGTTGAAGTTTGAAATAGACTAGTTGAATAAAGAATATAGAACAGAATAAAATACTAGGAGTTAAGGCATACCAGTCGAGAAGAAAGCAAACAGGAATGCAATAGTAGCTAAAATTCCAGAGAATCTGGCTTTGGCTTCCAGCCGGCCAACCAGTGCAGAAATTAGAACAATAGAACAAAAAAGAGAACTTAAGTTTCTTTGAGAAACAGAAAGCTTGAGAGTTGTAAAAATTGTTCAGAAAGGGGTTGTCAAGCGTGTTGAAATCAAAACAAAGAAAGGGTTTTATAGCATAAAAATGGAGTAAAACAAGTAATGAGCCAATCACACACGAATAAGGCATGAAAATCAATTAATCAATCGATTAAGGTCAGCATGAATCAATTAACAAGACAGAAATGAGTAATTACCGCTTAATTTAAGGAAAATCTCACATGGAACCAATCAGTAGCTAAGAATAAGGTTAAACAAGGCAAGAACTAATTTCAAAACTAATTAGGAATCAGAACACAATCAGCCAGTAGTACGAGTACATAAATAAGGTAAGAACAAGTAAAAGTCTTAATAAGAAAATACGGGTACTAAATTCAAACCCTAATTTGGGTAAGTAAGTCAATTAACACTTTAATTGACAGAGTCAAAGTAAATGGGCAAAACATTATAACAAGCAATCAAATAATTGGAACCCTAAGGCATTTCAAAGACATAGAGATGAAACTCAAGTAAAATCGATCAAAAAAGCAAAGTGGAAAAACAGAGTTGAAAAATACTTAGATGTTCAAAACATTTTTGCAGAAACCTCTTAGAACCAAAACCCTAGCTTTATGAAAAAGTGAAATCGATTGACAATAATAGTATAACAGAAAAATCTTAAAGGAAAAATACCAAACAAACTCAAACTGCTTCAGATCTAAAGAGATCTAATCGGATTTAACCAGAAATAGCTAGGTTCATAAAAATAAATAGATGTGAATTAAAAATCTGGTTTGAACCAGAGATTTAAAGCCGTAAAAACACGAAGATAGCAGTACTCACAGACATAGGAGCGAATATAGTCAGATTAGTCAAGAAAATGAGGGATTTTGAACCAAATCTGGTTTGAATCCCTTGAGATTCCATCAAGTAACACGAAGATCACAACACCAGTAGAGATATGAGGCCGGATAAGGCCTGAAATTGAAGAGAAACCCCATGAATCGAGGGGAATAACGGTGACGGAGGGCTAGGGTTAGAAGGGGGTGAGAGAGAAGAGAGGAGGGAAGATGATTGAAGGGCGGAGGATTTTGGAAATGGGGTAGGGTTTAGGTCGTTTGGGTAATTAAAAAAGGCAAGTGTGTCCTGGACCGTTGATCTTCTGAGATC
Organism: Nicotiana knightiana; assembly: GCA_005239525.1. Lineage (NCBI taxonomy): Eukaryota > Viridiplantae > Streptophyta > Magnoliopsida > Solanales > Solanaceae > Nicotiana > Nicotiana knightiana. The sequence continues at coordinate 9,861 of ML422036.1, read as the reverse complement.
AACGGCCAGGATCGAATCTAGGTTGGGCGGGTCATAAGAATTGGGTACTGGCTTGATAATTTGGTTGGGTAGTTGTTGGGCTAGAGTCCGAAAATTAAAAGAAAAGAGGCTATATTGTAAATACCCACTTAATTTAATAAAATAATTTATAAAATAGTTAATAAGTGATAAAAAAAAAATGCTATTTGTGTATGAAAATAATTTATAATATTTACTTAATATTATAAAAAATATAAAAAGTCATTTTCATATAAAATAAAGTGATTATGCACACATGGGCTATTATTGCAAAGTTATTGCAATTATAACCTATAGATGTAAATATAATTATGCATAAAATGGTTAAATCTCAAAATAAATATAAACAACAAAAAATTAAGCAGTAAAATAATTATAAAATCATTTTTGAGGGAATTAGTAATTATTTAGATTATGAAATGATCGAATAAATTAATTAAAATCCTTTAAAATTCCAGAAAATTATTTAAAAATGCTAGTTGATTCTCATGCATTATTTTGAAAAATATATAGGGAAAATTTGGTTATCAACAACTGCCCACATCATAGTCAGACTAATGAGGTGTTGGATCACATTTTTATTGATAGATTGGACGAGACATCAAAGATGAATATCTACTTAGATTGTGGGGGTAGTTGCATCGCAAGGCAGTATAGTGAAATCTAACTGCTGCTAAACAATTTCACTGCTAATGATAATAATTGGAAAGGAGATGAGGAATCAAGAAGAGCACCTAACAGAAGGCAACAAGTGTAATTGATCTTGATGATTTCTCACCCATGAAAGCATATATAGCAAAATTAGCATATCAGATGAATAGAATGATAATGCAACAGATGCAACATGTTCAACAATGTCTACTTGCTGCGAGTTATGTGGGGAAGGTCATATGAGTGACATATGTCCCACGAATCCCGAATCTATCTACTATGTGGGACAATAGATCAGAGGTGTGATAAATTAGCATGCACAATATGGGAACCCTTAAAGCCCAAATTGAAAAAATCATCCTAACTTCTCATGGGGTAGAAATCAGATGACTCAGAATAAGTATAGGCCCCAAGAAAATTATAGTCTAGCTCATAAGCCACCCCAACAGGTAGAGGAGAGTACGAATGACCTATTAATGAAGTTGTTGTTTGAAAATCAAGAACGCATGACCAATTTTAGAATTCTTGAGAGACAAGTTGGGAAACTACTGTCAAATCAAAATACTAGGCTTGCAAGCTCTCTTCCTAGTGATACAGAGAAGAATCCTCAAGTTAATGCAGTCATACTTAGAAAAGGAAGGGACTTAGAAGAGGCGCCAAAGAAGAGAAGAGATAAGCCTATACTTGAGGGGGAGTTGATTCCTAAGGCAACACACGAGCCAAAGAAAGATGGTGCAAGTTCAGAGCCAGTGGGTGCTACAAGGCTACCACTGCCTTTCCTCTAAAGGTTACAAAAGAAGAATGGTGATTGCATGTTTAACAAATTTCTCTCTATTTTGAGCCAGGTTCAATTAAATATTCCATTGGTGCATGTACTTTGTGAAGTTCCAAAATGCTAAGTATATCAAAGATATAGTGGCTCACAAGAGGAGATGACTGAATTCGAGACAATCACACTTATTGAGAAGTGCATTTTGAGGGTCCAAAACAAGCTTCCTCAAAAGGTTAAGAATCCTGGCAGCATCACCATCCTTGTGCGGATTGGTAATGTTTAAGTAGGCCATGTTCTTTGTGATTTCGAGGTGAGCATAAATCTGATGCCCTTGTCCTTGTTCAAGCAATTGGGTCTGGGAGATCCAAGACCAACCACTGTGATGTTGCAATTAGTTGATATATCAATTTCTTACCCTAAAGAAGTGATTGAAATGTGTTTCTGCAAATTGAAAAATTCATCTTCCTAGTGCAGACTTCAACATCCTAGATTATGAGGCTGATGAACAAGTTCCAATCATATTGGGGCGACCTCTCTTGGCTACGGGTGATGCAATTATTAAAGTGAGAGAAGGAAAAATTATTATGAGTGTGGTAAACGAGGAAGCAATTTTCAATGTCTACAAGGTGATTCAACTCCCCCGCCATTATAAGGTGCTCTATATGACATTTGTTGTGGAGGTGGATGAGCATCTTATAGATCCTCGTGTATATCTAGACGATTCTCAAGAAAAAGCACTCATGTTGTTTGATAGCTTGGAGATTGATGACGATGTTGAGGAGATAATTCATATACTAGATGCATCATGTATTTACATGCATGAATTAAACCGCATATACTAGATGCATCATGTATTTACATGCATGGATTAAACCCCTTTGAGCACCTAAATAGGCCATGTGGGCCTCCACCCAAGATATCTATTGAAGAGGCTAAAAAATTAGAACTTAAACCCTTTCCCCCTCACCTTCAATATGCTTATTTGGGTGGTTCTGACACTTTACATGTTGTTATTTCCTCTGACTTATCTAAATTGCAGGAAGAAAAGCTTTTAAGGGTGCTGCATGGGAACGAGCGAGCAATTGGGTGGACGATGTATGATATTAGAGGCATTAGTACGACCTTCTTCATGCATAAAATTCTCATGGAGGAGGGACACAAGCCAGATGTCGAGCACCAATGCCGCCAAAATCCAATCATGAAAGAGGTGGTAAGAAAAGAAGTGATTAAGTGGCTAGATGCATCTATTGTATTCCCAATCTCTGATAGAAAATGGTTAAGCCCCGTCCAATGTGTGCCTAAGAACGGGGGGATGAATGTAGTGGTTAATGAACATAATGACTTGATTCCCCACAAGAATTGTGGTTGGGTGGAGATTTTGCATAAATTATAGAAAATTAAACAATGCCACCCGCAAGGACCACTTCCCCCTCCCCTTTATTAACCAAATGCTTGATAGACTAGCTGGACAGGAATACCATTGTCTCCTAGATGACTATTTGGGGTATAATCAAATTGCTATCGCCTAGAGGACCAAGATAAGACCACATTTACGTGTCCCTATGGCATATATGTGCTCAAGAGAATGCCCTTTGGTCTCTGTAATATACCTGGGACTTTTAAAAAGTTGTATGATGGCTATTTTTACTGACATGGTTGAAAATTTTGTAGAAGTGTTCAGGGATGATTTTTCTGTGTTTGGGTATTGTTTTGATAATTGTTTAATGAACTTTAATAAAGTGCTTGCTAGGTGTGAAGAGAAAAAGTTGGTGCTAAACTGAGAGAAATGCCATTTCATGGTACGAGAAGGTGTAGTCTTGGGGCACATGGTGTCCAAAAATGGTCTGTAGGTGGACAAGGCAAAGGTGGAGGCGATTGAAAAATTTCCCCCATCAACATCGTTTAAGGTAATTCGTAGTTTTTTGGTCCATGTAGGTTTTTATCGTCGTGTCATTAAAGATTTTTCAAAAATTTCCTCTTCTTTGTGTAGGCTTCTTGAGAAAGATATCTCCTTCAAATTTGATTATGCTTGTCTGAAACATTTGAGGAGCTGAAGAAAAGATTAGTTACTGCACTAATTATCATTGCCCCGGACTGCACACAACCATTTGAGTGGATGTGTGATACGAGCAATGTCGCAATCGAAGCTATTTTAGTAAAAGGAAGGATAAATTTTTTCAGTCCATTTACTACGCGAGCAAAAATCTGAATCCATCCCAGATGAACTACGTTATTACTGAAAAAGAGTTGTTTGCCATGTGTGGGCATTGACAAGATCAGGTCCTATCTAGTGGGAACCGAAGACAAGCCCAGATGTATATTTGTAATAAATATATATAAAAAATCCTTCGGTATTTCCGATTTGCTTGTATCTGTCTTTCTTTTTGTTTTGAATTTTGATGTTTGTCAATAATTAGCCCGATGAATTTGGACATCAAAATGAAACCTTAGGGTTATAAATTGGCCCTGAGGTTTTTTAGGTTGGCCGATGGGCTCTTACGCATTGGCCCTTAGGCGCTTTAGTTAACCGTTTAGGGCTCAGTCCTCAGGTCGGGTTTCAAAACGAGCTCATCGACCCTTAGGTTTTTTAAATGGGCCATGAGGATCTTTAGGCCAGCGCTTAGTCTCTTATGCATCGGGTCGGTACGACCTTTAATATGGCTAGCGCTTAGGCTCTTACGCATCGGGTCGGTACGACTTTTAGTATGGTTGGCACTTAGGCTCTTATGCATTGGGTCGGTACGACCTCTAGTATGGCTAATTTTCCCTTGCTAAAGACTTTTTTGAAGTTTTTGTGTTCATCCGACTCTTCGACATCTCGATAAGAACCTCGATTATGAGTCGATGTGTGTTGATAGATGACCACCTCGGGAGGTTTCACTCGAAGGCTGATTGTTTCAAAGCCTTTTCATTGTTTGGAGTTGATATGATCAAAGCTCTTTTGCTTGTGCCGAGGGTAGCCAGATTACCCGGTTCTTTTCGAAGTATTTTCGAAGTATTTGAAGGCCTTTGATTTTATGGCGACGGTCGAACGTCTCCGAGTCGCGTTAGTTTGGCCGGAGCCTTATGACCATAGTCATTGTATTTGGCTGTAACCTTTTAGTCCCCGAGTGAGGTAGCCTCGGCGTCTATATTGAGGGTATGCCTTTTTAGGGGTCTTACAAGTTCGAATATATAGCCTTGACTTTGATATTAGGATTATGCCTTTTTAAGGTCTTACAAATTTGTACATGCCTTGCTTGTGGTCTTACAAGTTTGATATTGCCTTATTGAGGGCTTATGGGATCGAAGTTGCCGGCCCTGAGGTCTTATGGCTTTGAGTTTTTGATGGCTCGATGGGGTGACTGTCGATGACAGTCCCCGGGACATCGTAAGTTTTTGGCTTTGGAGCCGTTCCTTGTGAAAATAGCAAACTTTTTATGTTGCCTCATTGAGGTCTTATAAACTTGATGTTGCCTCATGGAGGTCTTACATTGTTGATATTGCCTCAAGGGCTTACATTATTGATATTGCCTAATGGAGGGCTTATATTATTTCCTCATGGAGGGCTTATGAATTTGAACATGCCCCGTTAAGGTCTTACAGATTTGACGTTGCTTCGTTGAGGGCTTACAAGTTTGAGCATTCCTCGTTGAGGTCTTACATATGCGATATTTCCTCATTGAGGGCTTATGAGCTCGAATTTGCCGGCCCTGTGGTCTTACGTCTTCAAGTTTTTGATGTCAGTTCCCGATTATTCGGGAAGTTTTTGATGAAAAAAGATTCTCCTTCGATTACTTGGTACAAGTATACATGTTTCGCCATCGAGGGTTCGATTTTTCTACGTGGACACAGTTCATTCGACCGTTTGGTCCGATACATCATTCTCCTATCGGGACCCTCTTTGGTATATTTTAATTTCTTCGAGGAGGTGATATCCCGGGGGGATGCCCCTCGGTATTTGAGGTTGATTTAAGAGAAGCCTTGAATACTTGTTGAGTTCTCCTTAGGTAGCATATAGATGTTTCCTTGTTATAAACTTCGTTGGTAAAATCTTATCGGGATAAAACTCGATCGGAGGAAAAGAGTGCAACACATGCTTTAAAACCCAAGGTCTTCCAGTCGAAGGACGTTTTGGTGTCTTTCATCGGACACCTGTAAAGAATTAGTGTGAAGCACAAAATGAAAGGGAGAAGGTTTTACCTTAGCAGTAATAGTGCTTAAGCATTGATACATTCCAATTTCTTGGAAGTTGCTTGCCTTCCATGGTGCCGAGTTTGTAGGACCCTTCGCCGATTACTTCGAGGAAGCGGTACGATCCTTTCCAGCTAAAGCCTAGCTTCCCTTCATTAGGGTTTTGAGTGTTTAGTGTGACTTTCCTTAGGACTAAGTCCCCGACTGCGAAATGTTGGAGGTTTGTTCTCCTGTTATAGTGGCTTTCGATTCTTTGTTTTTGGGCAGCCATTCGGGCCAGTGAAGCCTCTCGATTTTCATCTAACAGTTCGAGGGTTGTGGTCATGGCCTATTGTTTGAGTCCTCGGTGGCATGTGTGGTTCTTGGCTCTCTGACCTCGATCGGTATCAAATCCTCGGACCCATATACCAAAGATAATGGCGTCTCTCCAGCGCTCGATTTAGAGGTTGTCCGATATGCCCATAGCACCTTGGGCGACATTTCTCTCCATTTTCCTTTCGCATTTTCTAAATTTTTTTTCAAGTTTTGAATGATGGTCTTGTTTGTGGACTCGGCCTGACCATTCATATATGGGTGGTAGGGCGTTGATAGGATCCTTTTGATTTTGTGATCCTCGAGAAAATTTGTTACTTTGCCTCCGATGAACTGCTTCTCGTTATCACACGTTATCTCATAGGGGATCCCGAATAGGCACATGATGTGATCCCAGATAAAGTCGATGCCTTGTTTTTCTCTTATGTTCTCGTAGGCATGTGCTTCCACCTATTTTGAGAAGTAGTCAGTCATAAATAGAATAAATCTAGCTTTACTTGGCACCGTTGGTAGGGGACCGGCGATGTTCATTCCCCATTTCATGAGTGGCCATGGTAATAAGACCGAATGCAGTTGTTCACCGGGTTGGTGGATCATTGGTGCAAATCTTTGACACTTGTCGCATTTTTGGACGAATTCTTTGGTGTTCCTTTCCATGTTATCCCAATAGTAACTTGCTCTGATCACCTTTCGAATTAAGGAATCGGCACCAGAGTGATTTCCGCAGGTGCCCTCGTGGATTTCATGGAGCACGTAATCAGTATCTCCCGGTCCCAAGCATACTGCTAGGGGCCCATCAAAGGTTCTTCTATATAGAGTTCCATTCTCATCGAGTGAAAATCGAGATGCTTTGGTCCGAAGGGCCCTTGATTCTTTTGGGTCCATGGGTAGCTTCCCACTTCCCAAATAATCGATGTACTTATTTCTCCAATCCCATGTCAGGCTGGTGGAGTTGATTTCGGGTTGGTTGATGTTGGGCATATTTCTATATGTTTTGATGCTACTTTGCCCATGTTTTAACCGCTTTTTGTTACTATTTGGTGTTAAAAATGCCCAACATGGTTTAATTATTGGTTTTATGACTAGTTGAGTTGTGTGTGATGATTTAGGGTGTTTGGAGATCAAAAATAANCCTGGGCACAGCTGAGATGGAGGAACGAAGGGTGGATGCGAAGCATCCACCATAGCATCCGAAGCTGAGAAGTGGAGGACGAGGTGGATGCGAAGCATCCACCCCAGCATCAATCCCTGAAGCTGAGTTGGATTAGGAATAGGAGAACTTTGGCCCACGACTTTTGTACGCAATATATAAGCCAAAAACACCTCTTTTAGGTCATCTAACATATTGGGGAAAAGGAAAAAGCCACAACAAAGCTTGGAAACCACGGCATTCGTCTTGAGTTCTTATTTTTCCTTCTTTTATTGATTTTTATGCATTCTTGGGAATTATTTGATTATTGTATGAACATGAGTGGCTAAGAACCTTATTGTTCTAGGGTCATGGGTGATACATGAATGTTGATGTTTGAAGTTTAATTTGACGAAGTTGATTTTATCATATTGGGTTGTTTATTTAATTCTGTTTTTAATTATTTTACTGAGTAGCTAACAGTGAAATACTATCTACGAATCTAGAGTTGAACTCGAAAGTGGGAATTCTAGATTGCATAAAGAATTAAATAGAGCAAGTTCTTGAACCCGGGCATCGGGGAACGGATTCGCAATTAGGATAGACATATACCTATTTGCCTTGCTTGGTTGAAATACAGGAATTGTAAATGCATTCTTGTTAGTCTTAATTCCATAGACATATAGGCGTTAAGTTAACTTGAATAGGCGAGTAAGAACTCGACAGATTCTTATGAGTAATATCAACCCTGTCAATCAACAATCCAGATAAATCAATTAGTTATTTTAAGCCAAGAATATAACATGATTGTTAGCTAGCCCGTGACCCTGGAATATCTTCTCCTATTGATTGTTAGTCGAAATTATTATTTGTGTTGGTTGATTTCCTAGTTAATTCATTAATTGGTATTTTAGGTAGTAACTTAGTTAATTATATCTTTTGTGATAAATCTCTTGAATCGATAAGTTAATTGAGTTGAATCAGTAAAAAGTTAATCATAAGTCTTTGTGGGAACGATACTCTACTCACTACTTTATTACTTGACCGCCACGTATACTTGCGTGAGTGTGTTTGGTCGCAACAAGTTTTTGGCGCCGCTGCCGGGGAACTAGAAATTAGCTACTTGACTGAGTTAAGCTTCTATTACTTATTTTTGCAAGTTTTACTTTTTCGTTTGCCTTGTTTGTGTTAACGCAGGCTCTTCTCTTGAATGCGGAGGAGTAGAAGCGCAAACAACCTCCTTCCTTTTGATACAGAAATTGAACGAACACTTCATAGGGTGAGGAAGGAAGTCGAAGCTAGAACAAGAATAGAAAGAGAGTTGGACATCGTAGTTCAACCACAGCCAATAGAGATGGCAGGCAACGAAGAACGTCCGGTGATAGAAGCCGCAAGGCCCAATCTTGCTAATATGACTCAGGCTATTGTGAAGCCTGATATCACAGGGCATTTTGAACTCAAACAGTACATGGTACAGCTGATTCAGTCCACAGGGCAATATGTGGGTCTATCTCATGAAGACCCGCAGAGGCATATTCAGAATTTCTTGGAAATTACCGACACCTATAACTATCCTAACGTTTCCAAGGAATATGTCAGGCTGACACTATTTCCCTTTTCCTTGATGGGGGAAGCTAAGGAATGGTTGCAAAAGGAGCCCGCGAACTCAATCCGCTCTTGGGATGATTTGGCAAGGAAATTCTTAATCAAGTTTTTTCCTACTAAGAAGACAAAATCACTGAGAAGCCAAATTCTTGGGTTCCAACAACGGGTTGGCGAGACGCTTCGTCAAGCTTGGGAAAGATACAAGAAGCTACTCAGAGACTGCCCGCATCATTGTCAGACTGATGAGGTATTGGGGCACACTTTTGTTGATGGGCTAGACGAGACATCAAAAATGAATCTTGATTCAGCTTGTGGGGGTAGTTGCATGGCCAGACCATATAGTGAGATTCAACTCTTGCTAAATAATTTCACTGCTAATGATCATAATTGGCAAGGAGATGGTGACGCAAGAAGAGCAATTAAACAGAAAGCAGCTGGGTTGATCGAGCTCGATGACCTCTCATCCATGAGAGCAGATATTGCAAAGTTGGCAAATCAGATGAACAGAATGTCAATGCAACAAACACAACAGATGCAGCATGCAAAACAGATGTCTATTTGCTGTGAACTATGTGGTGATAGTCATATGAGCGACATGTGCCCAACGAATCCCGAATCTATATATTATGTGGGGCAACAAAACAGAGGCTCAATGAATCAACATGCACAATATGGGAACACTTATAATCCAAATTGGAGGAATAACCCGAACTTCTCATGGGGTGGAAATCAACAGAATCAGAATCAATACAGGCCCCAAGGAAATTTCAATCAGCCCAGAAGCCACCCCAACAAACAGAAGAGAGTACGAATTACTTGCTAAAGACGTTGTTGCTTGACAATCAACAGCTCAGGACTGATTTCAGACATCTTGAGAGGCAAATGGGTCAGTTAGCAGCAAATCAAAATACTAGAACTGCTGGAGCTCTCCCGAGTGATACTGAGCTTAATCCAAAGGCTCAAGTCAATGCAGTTACCTTGAGAAACGGAAGAGAATTAGAAGAAGTTGTATATAAAAGGAAATATACAGCTAGACCTGAAGGAGAATTAGTTCCTAAGCCCTTTGAGGAGAATAAGAAAGAAAAGCCAGAAATTGTGACAAGGCCACCACCTCCGTTTTCACAAAGACTTCAAAAGCAAAAAAGATGATGCTATGTACAAGAAATTCTTAGATATTTTGAGCCAAGTGCGTGTGAATTTG